>CABFWO010001805.1:0-149906 GCA_902155825.1 Timema genevievae
CTTATGAGAATTATTCTAATTTCACCCAAGGAGTATCCTGCCAAAGTTTGATGCAATGTTTTAGAAACACGTTGTATATATATATACATTTATTTACTGAGCATATCTAATTGATATCCTTCCGTGATTATAATAAGATATAAATAAATTTGTTGATATTATTTGAGTAAAAATTTTGATTGAAGAAAATATTTCTGACTAAACAAAAACAAACTTAGTTCAATTACTACAAAGTATACTAAACGACTAGCATTATGTTGAATTAATATTAGGGTAATTAATTGTCATGAAATATTTTTAACAAAGGAAACACAATTAAAACAACAGTAGCTATGTGCCCTCACTGCTTGATGGGATATTCCAAAATTTGTGATAAGCTAGGTGAAAACCACATTGACAGTAAACAGGCTGGCCCACACGACTAACAAGGCCGTAAGGACCAGTGAGAGAAACAAAGAGATAATGTGAAAAATAGTCCAATCTGTACATCATTAACAGCAAGGAGCCTCCATTTAAGCTTATTCCCAACTGGGACCTTAGGCAAGCTAACAATACTACAGGCCAAGTGACTACCACTAGGCCTGGGTAGTTAATATCACCAACATTGACTACTCAGGAACAACACTCAGAAGAGCATATATTAAAATAAGCTAAACAGTTTGTACTATACCATCAGATGGCACATAAGGCCATTATCCATACCAAATCACTATATGGAAGACAGTAACAACATGATGCCATACGTAACTAAAGATCCAAAATAAACAATAAAAATAAATAAACTAATTATTAGAACCCTAAACTATGAATCCTTACATTTGTGCTAGCAATACATTTGGAGATAGTAGCTCTCTCCACCAACTTAATACTAAGGTACAACCTTATAGATAATTTTTGTTCATGTAGGGGACATCTGTCCTATTTTGGCTGACATAATCGCATGGTCTTAGGCGTTAGCCCAGCAATATTGACGTAGAAATACCGTATCTAGTAGATCACGAGTAGTTCGTCGGCTAATCCACGAAATAAAAGGAATTATCTCTTCTTGTTTCTTGCTAGTATATACATAGTACAGAATGGCAGGCAAGGAGGGGAAAAGGACAGAACTTTTTTTTTTCTGGAACATTCTAGAACCATACTCGTCGGGAGGGTGCAGAGCACGTGACGCAATGCCATCCTCCACCTTTGGCAAGTGCAGCAATTGGATGATTGGTGCATGTTTGACCAAGCCCAGCGTGTTGAAGTTAATAGCAGGCCTCCAGTTTAGTTTTCACTCATCTTGGCGTGAGCAGTTCTTGGTTTGAAGTAGGCGCAGCTGAGTCTAATGGGACACGCTAACACAGCACTGCTAAAACAAAGGATAGAACTGGGTGAGTATTCATATTTTTGTAGATGTTTTAACAAAACCAAAGGTCATGCACTGATTATTCAATTTACTTATTACAACGGTTTGAGATATATATAAATAAACATATATATGCCTAGTAACTTATTAATTAAATCCCGGTTTTAATCTGTATGAAGAATTAGCTCCGTTCTTGGAAGAAGCACGTTAAATAAAAAATAAAAAATAAAAACTTGAAAAAATAATCATTCAAAGACAAAACAGAATATTACTAGACAGATGAATATAGATGAACGCTTAACACGCTTGACTATAAGGGTTGGGTTCTGATCCAAGCCCAATTTTATTTTTGTTAATAATATGTTTCTAATGTCAACAAAAGCCAGAATATTGACATAAAAGCAAATGGCAAAATAATGACCTGCGGATGTGTAGTTATTTGGAACCGTATCTTACTATATATCCGGTCCATCAGTATATTCACTCCACTGGGGTATAGATGAGGAAGGTAGAATATACCCGTACCCATATTTGCCCTAGTGTATCCATATTTTTGTGTGGAGAGAGTGGGAGAATTTTGAGGATAAAACACCCTCAGTACACCTGGTCAGAATTCAAACCCCGATCTCCCCGTCAATATAAAAAGAGTCTAAAGTTTCAGAAAATTATTTCTCTCTAAGTTATTAAGTAATGAACTAATTTGAGGAACTATGTGTGTTTAAAGTACATTTAAGATTAAGTTTAAAATTATGTTTCCGAATGTTAAAAAGTAGTGAACTAATTCTAGCCGTGTGTGACATATGATTTTTTTTAAAGAGGATATTATTACCCATCCAGGCTATACGCACTTAATTACACATGGTTTAGGGATAAGGAAAGTAGAATTTATATAAAATAAGCCTTTTTTTGGTGGGAAAGGACAGGAGGAAAGTATTGAGGGAAAAACACCCTACATACATTCGGTTAGGATATGAGTTCTGACCTCCCCATCACCTGCAAACTAGGACTATACGAGCCTGACATTTAGTCCGCGTGCCCACTGGTGCTGGATGCGAATGTTTTGTTTTCATGTTGGCTTAAAATAAACTTTAGTTTAGAAGTATAAAAGCGATGCCGCCTTATTAGTACTAATGCGCGCATATTCATGACGACATTCAACGTAAAGAAACATGCCGACGCGACGAATGAAAAGATGTGTTAGTCTAGTTACGAATAGAAGGATGGGTGAGAAAGACGAGGAAGTGGAGGGGGAAATCAGGGCGGAATCGTAAAACGCCGGGAGGTACTTGCCATTTTTACTGCCCTGTTTATACGAACACCGTAAACTTTTTTTTTTAAAGGTTTAATTAAATGTTTTGAATATATGAGTCGGGGGGTTCCATACACAATCTCTTTACATCTCTGTATAAACAGAGACGCGCAGACAGAAATAAATGTAGATATATTTTATCTTTTTCATAGAAAACCTATTAAGTTCGGTGGAGTTGCTTTCATCATACACGAATGGTTTAGTCAATCATTTACTCGCCTCACTTAATTTTTTTTTTTTACCTTAGCTCAGGAAATGGTGAATTTACTTACTGAAATTGGGGCTTCAGTGTTCACAGTGGTGAATTAATGTTCGGGGGAATGGGTGCTGTGTCTGTTATAGAAGCAAGATATACTGAAGGTCGTGTGCTGAAATAATCAGTCAGTTAAGAATGTGCACTTAAACTCGAGGATAAAAACAATATTTATAATTTTTTCTCAAGGACAGTAAAATTATTCTTTAGTTGGCTTAGCTACACATAATATTTCATAAATATCTATAGAACACTTTGATAAATTCAACTGATAAACAGATAAAAGGGCATGTGACAGTGAAATTCTAATAATTAGGCCTATAAGCATTAGTATATTTTCTATTCGGGTAAATGAAAGTGGAATTTACGTGGATATAATAAAAAGCATGCGCAATCAGTTTTTATTTACCAACACATATCACTCCGCGTTCGGGCTGTACGCATATAATTAATTTCACTAATATGGTATGGATAGAGCCACATACTTGAGAGTAAATGTAATAGCATTTTTTTGGATAGAGAATGGGAAAGAATTTAGTAATAAAACATCCTCATACACCCTGCTGGGATTTAAACCTCAACATCCCAGTCTTTGTTTAACCAGACTATATGAGCATGACATTATGACCACGTGACTATCTAGTTGAGTGATAGCAAGATTTAATTGTATGTAATTTGAACTCCCTATCATTTCTCAAAAATTAACGTTCAGATATCGAACAGGTTTATTTAGAAATAAATGGTAAGGAACTCCGCACGAACTTTTTCGCTCTATATTTTTTAGAAATGGAGATATTTATTCAAAATTCGTAATATAATATACACTATCAAACCCGAGAACAAATTGCACTAGATATACGTAAAACTTAAATTTTCATTCGTGGTTTTAAATTTCATAATTTAATTTTTCAAGAATTAACTTCTTCATTTATATATTTGGATCAATACAAAATATCGATATTGGGTCCCCAAGGGTCAACACTTCGTATTAAAATGTTGATTTCCAGTTAAAATTTTCGTCATTTTACCAGGGGATATGTTATGGTTATTGCATTGCTATTAAATTTCACTTTAATAGATTTTGACCAATTAAATAGGTAATTATTGACTATTGAATCCAAAATGAGAGAGATAGAATCATTAAAGCCGATTTTGAGAAAATGGAATTTTTCATTTTTAACCCTTTTGTAAACTGCTATTAATTTTAAATTTTACAGTTTTTAGGGTTTGGGCGGTCATTAAACGTCGACATCCATCAACATATCAGGGTAGATTTTTTTTATGGTCGGAATACTTTACCTTAAAGTGTGGCAAAGTTAAAAGAAATATATATTTGGGTATAGCTTGAAAACTTTTGGTTTTATAAAAATAGATTTCAAGTAAAATATGTGTATTATAAATAGATCAACATGTATGCAATGATAAGTAATTCCATATCTCAAAGACTTACGGAGATAAAATTAAAAATTAGAATTTACGCATCAGACCGGAACCTTTAAAATCATTTTGACGAAAAGTTGAGAGTAGCCATTTGATTTGTAATATTTATAAATGCTTAGAAATGAAATGTAATCAAAATCGTTAAAGCCGACTTTGATAAAATCAATTTTTTCTCTTTCCGTCCTTAAGGAAACTACCCTTTATTTTAGGGTTGGATATCCATTTCCAAAAATTCCTTGGGGTAAACCTATGAAAACCCTATACACCAAGTTTTAGGCCAATCGGTAAAATACTTTAGTTTCTAGCTCGAGGTACAGACTGACAGACAGATGGACAGACAGCCGGCACTTTGAAAACGACTTTTTAGGTTTCTGGGAGTCATGAGACGTTTACATCCATCAAAATTTCGAGTTCAATTTTTTTTGACGATCACAAAGCTGTAAGATAGCGAGAAAGTAAAAATATTGATATTGGGTCACAATGGGTCAACACTTCATATTAAAATGTCATCTTTCTATTTAAAATTCTCGACATTTTATAAGGGGTTACACATCTGGGGTTATTTAATTTCTATTAAATTCCTCATTTATAAATTTTGAACAATAAAATAAGTAAATATTGACTATTGAATCTAAAATGATAGAGATAGATAATTGTTGTACAAACATTTCTCCTAAGAGGTTGACAGAAAGAGAACATACACTTTTTGAGAGACTTACTAATTTCTTACTCTATTGCATTAGATAACTATTGCGTTAAAACTTAAAATTTACGCTTCTGTAAAATATCCTAAATTCATTTTCATGGGAAAATTAAGATATCCAGTTTATTTATAATCTTAATCAACGCCTAGATACGAATTTTAATCAAAATCGTTAGAGCCGATTTTGAGAAAATTTGTTTTTTCTCTTTTCGCCCTTTATTAAACTATTCTTAATTTTAAGTTTAAACAGACACACAGACAGACGGAATCGCAAAGACCACTTTTTATGGTTCGGGGGGTCATGAGACGTCGAAATCCATCAACATTTAAGGTTAGATTTTTTTTACGGTCGCAATACTTTACCTTTTGTGTTTGAAAAGTTAAAAAATAGAAATACTTGCGTATAGCTGGAAAGTCATTGGTTTTATAAAAATTTGTTGCGAATAAAATATTTGTATTACAAATAGATTTACATATTTAGAACCATCAGTAATTTGATATTTCAAATAGTTTCGGAGATATGATAAAAAGTTAGAATTTACGCATCAAACTGGAGCCCTTGAAGTTATTTTGCCGAAATATTGAGGGTAGCCATTTTGTTTAAAATATATATAAATGTTTTGAATTGTAATTTAATCAAAATCGTTAGAGCTGATTTTGAGAAAATCGAATTTTTCTCTTTTTGCCCTTCAGTAAACTACCCTTAATTTATGGTTAGATATCTAATTCCGAAAACCCCTCGTGGCAACCCTATTAAAATCCTAGATACCAAGTTTTAGCCCGATCGGTAAAATAGTTTAGGCTCTAGTTGGAGGTACATACAGAGAGAGACAGACAGACAGACATACAGACAGACGGAAATTCAAAAAACACCTTTTCGGATCGACATGAAACATTGAGACTCATCAAAATCTCGAGTTCGATTTTTTTGTCGATCACAAAACTTTCTCTACCTGTAAGGTAGCGAGAAAGTAAAAATAGTGCGTGATGTTTTCCAAGCTACGAGTACAAAAGCGACCCTTCGGAACTTAGAAACTTACTTGTTGGCCCAGTTCACACCTGGTCAAAAAATGTAAATGTGATAAAACTCTCGGATACACGGAAAAGATATCAGCTAGATATCCAGCGCATGAATAGTTTGGGCTTAACTCTAGATATATTTATAATCTTCAATTATTACTTTAAGAAAATACAATTTCTCATATAGCTAGAATAATTAGAAGAATAACCATAGAAGGAACTTTTATCTGACAGCAAAAAGAAAAATACTATCTATATTTGCATGCATTTTATTTCTCGAATATATTTTGAAAAATAACATTTGACCACATGAATCAGATTTAGAACATTCGTCTCAAAATTCCAATGTTCCCTAAATGAGTTATTCACGTTTTTTATGTAGTACCTAAGGTCACATATCATTCATTATTATTTGTATGTATCCATGCCTTAAACAGTGTGATCTACAGCTGTCAACTTTGACAGATGAGATCTCTTTGAACAATCATCACTTCTGGATATTCTGTATTTATATTGTCTACTTTTTTTTAATTTACTCCTATGGCGATTCTACTATATACTTATTTCTAGAGCAAGTTCTGTGACGGGACGGCTAGATAGTTAGGCACACTCACAATGATACCAATTATAAAAGCCGTATGAGTAGTCTTGAGGGCTAAGTCGTCAAGCTTGTTATTTATTATATTTCTGGTGGTGGGAAGGTCAAAGTTCAAATCTTGCCCAGGTATACTTAAGGGTTGTTTACCACATGTGATCTTTAACTGAAGTTTTCCCAACCTCTTCGAGTCATAATGAGGGTTAATTTTATGTTATCTAACTTTTCAAATCTGACGCCTTTTAATAAGTTATTATTAATCCCGGGGTTTAACGTAATAACAAAAAGTAATTTTAAAATACATGTACTAAATAGAACAACTAAAAGATATTTATAAGCATGTGAATATTTTGTAGAAAAAATTAACTGAACCCTGCGCCCTCTAGTGAATTCCATGCAACATGTATGCCTTTTGGTCTATATTAACCTACACCTGCACCCACTAGTGATAATTCAATATAAAATCAATACCCTATATTAACATACCCTAATACCCACAAGTCATATAGAGCTAGTAATTTTTTAGCCCATGACTTACCGTTTACAGAGGGTCTAGAATGTATCAGACTCGAGTGTATCAATAACTTCGCCCTCTGGAACTAGCCACGCACACATGTTTAGCAACAGCGTCTAGTTGTCGGCGACTGGGATGCAACTTGCTACTAATAGGTAGGTTGACATTGGAACAGGCGCTTCATCCATGTGGCGCCGTTTTCACGACGCCGGCAAATTAATGAGGGCCACGACCGCCGTGAGGAGCGGGTTGAGGGGGGTTCAGATGACGTGGACGCTTACAAAATAACTGATGTTCTTAGTGCCAGGATATCAGGCATACGATACAGAAATAAAGTACGTTTCTATTTTATATTCCATCTTTATTGGGACATTCAACTTAAGTTTATAAGCCTCAGCGGTAGCCAAACGTTCATTTTAACTGATTCAACTGATTTGGGTTAATCTTTTATGTATCATGTATTATTTTTGTTGTATTTAATATAAACTCTCTTCACACTAGTGTGGGTGCACTTTATTTAAGATACTCTCCACAATCCCCTTATATTTGAATTAAATAGACTATATCTATTGTTTTGAACATTCAAATAGTTATTGTATTTTTTTAAATTTATTTTAACCCTATCTAAAAAGTATATTATGAAAACTCACTACCGTGGTCCACACGGACAAAGGCATCAGTCGCGTCTGGTTTGGGTCTGCCAGTGATGTGGAGGCTAGGTGTCGAACCTCAATCGTGTGCACTAAATTGTATTTTCTTCCTCCGCACAAATGTGGGAACATTTTTCTTAATTCAACCTTCCTCATTCCTACCCTATTAGGGTAAGAATGATGATAGTCTAGACGGGTATTAAGATTCATCTCACCGTAAAAATATAGTGAATATAGTAAATATTTCCTCCACGAATTTATTCACCTAAAAATGTTACATTGTTAAGTGATATTCTTTGAACTTTCAACTCCTTGATACATGAAAAAAAGGTTTTAAAAACATTCAATTCTCTTTCCCCACTTAAATCATGTTAACACCTATATATTTTTTATTTTTTATTTTACCAACCCACCCCTTCAACCTTTGGGGGTTTACTCAAGGGGTTGTTTGACTTGTAAATGATACGTTGTTTTTCTCTTCTCTTTCTCTGTGTGACAAGCCACTTGTTTATCCCTCGTGTTTCTTGTATTTCTTGAAGCAGCGAACAAGTTTTTCTTTTAATGCCACGAGACATGTGAAGTGAAGGCAAGAAACCCGGGCACCGTGTGTGGTCTCATATGAGGAGAATTAACACGTGTAATATATAGTTGCTTATTCGTCTGCTAGGAAAACTACGCACAGGTGGTTGACATTCAGACCATGTGCTAGGTTTCGACCCTAACACGTGTTAAATCACTCTGAAGGCCAATGTAAAACCGAAAACTAAAGTATACATACGCGCCACTTGTCTTCACATCACTATGATGGTTTTAAGGCACTATACTCATGTGCGTAGAGAGGGGGCTGGTTTAGGGGGTGTAACCTCCTCCCGAAATTTTCGGAAGTTTTTAATATGCAGCTTTAAGATAGCCTTGTATCAAACTATAAATAACATGGAGGCATTCACTTTCAAACATTTTCAAAGGGAAGGACCACTTCAAATAGCTTCTAAAGGCATTTAATTTTCAAAAAAATTCCTGGTGACTATCACATTAAATGGCTTCTAAAGGCATCCGATCAAAAAACCAATAGCCGTAGAGGGCCACTCCAAATAGCTTCTATGTACTTTTTTTTTAAATCCAAGTGATGAACACTTCAATTAGCTTCTAAACACATTCAATTTTCAAAAATGTGTTAGGGAGAGCAACACTTTCAATATGTTCTTAGGGCATCTAGTTTAAAAAGAATGCAGGCAAGGACCATTCCAAATAAATTCGAAGGGCATCCAATTTAAAAACTGTGCTGGTGAAAGACTATTTTAGATATCTTCTAGTGGCATCTAAATTTTGAAAAAAAAGAAAAGAGGAACACTCTAAATAGCTTCTCAGAGCATCCAAATTTTAAAAAAATCTGGGGGGGAACACTTCAAATAGATTTTAGGAAATTTAATTTATATAAAAAAGTGGGTAAGAACTTCTTAAAATATCTTTAAGAAGCATCAAATTTTCAAAAATTTGCAACGGGAGACTACACCAAATAACCTCTAAGAGTATCAAAATTTCAAAAATTTTAAGGGGTATCATTTTAAAAGAGTATAAATTCCAAAAATTCGTCAAACGAGGAACACTTTAAAAGTTGATCCACCTCAGTGGCGTAGTTGGCTAACGCGCTAGTCGTGTTGAGCTCGACCACCGAGGACGGGGAGATCGAGGTTCGAATCTCGGTCGGGTGAACTGGGGGTGGTTTTTCCTAAATGGTTTTCCACTCTCCCTCCACGGAAATGCGGGTTCACTTCCTCTAAATTCAACCCTCCCAATTCCTAATCCATTAGCGTAACTAGTACTTAAGCGTATCACCCGAACGGGTAGTAAGACGCGGTGCTAAATAATATTATTCTATTATTTAAATAGTTTCTAAGAGCATCCAATTTTCCCTACGTCCATGACTACACTTGCATTTCTATATAAAAAAAAGATGACCATATAATGTACGGTTTATATAAGTAGAAAAAAGTGCCACCAATTATCTTAACCTAGGACATCCACTCATTGCCTGTATTTGAAAATATTAGACAGACAAATGTTGGTCTTATTTTGTAGAACTTTACTAGTTCAAAACGTAAGAAATATATATTTGATTATAATTATAGTATTTTGTAAGTGTTATATCTATGATCACATAATTCTAAATAACAATGTTTGACACCCGCTCTTGTAGTCAAATGGTCTAAATTGCATTAAACTAGATTGCCGATGGCGGGGAGATGGTGGTTCATATCTCAGTCTGGCGGTCTTTACTTAATGGTTTAACATTTCTTGTAAATTCAACCTTCCTCATCACTAACACATAACCTTAAATTATATATATATATATATATTACTATACGATTATTATAATTGTACTGGATTGAATATTAAGAATTAAATAGTCAAAGTTATTATTCACGCTTTTAGTGAGGGCTACTCCCGATTCCCGTGTCCAAGTGTCATTTTTCAATTTTCAGAATATGATATCTAGATGGAGTAATCCTCACTAAAAGCATAAATAATAGCTTTGGTTATTTAACTCCCAATTTAAGGAGTAGTTTTAAAAATGATATATATTAGCTTGGAATGCTAAAAGAATCGAATTGTTGTAAAAAGAAACAATTCTGTAAAGTTTAGTCTTCTAAATATTTAAATTGTAGCCTACTATTTACTATAAAGATTTATTTGAAGCTATTTCAACTGCTTTTAAATATAATGTAGGCTTGTTTAAAAAATATATATTATCATAGCGTCTTCTATAAAGTAGTAATAAGTACATTGTTATTATGTTTATAGCTATAAGTACTTTACAAAGTATAATAGAAGACATGTTGATTTCGTTGATGATTGCCATAATTAAATTTTTTATTACTATACACTAATGAAATAAGGGTTATTTATGTATAATATTATCCCACTAATAATGCATTTGTGAAGAGTAGCATTTTAAAATGCATTTGTCTCATTTAAATACAGCTACCCGCCACCGGTTTTAAGGGAAAATAGCTTTACACTGTGGTATTTCTTATTGGAATTGCATTTCTGAAGCTTAAAAAACCCTAAAATAACAGTTATCTTAGTATTTTTGTTGGTGTCTTGTTAAAAATTGGCTTTATTTGTTAAAGGAAGACTAGGTTTACGTTTATAGCCATTTCTTTTTATGTTGATACTGCGATATTTCACGTGTAACGTCACTATGAGCTAATTTCACCTTTTAATAAATTTATTTGAAATTGTAAAACTTAATATTCATGGTTCTTAATCCTTTAGGGATTCCACCTACATTTTGTCGTGAATCCAGTTTTGAAATAAAGTCCTAAAATTATCTGGGATTTCTAGAAGTTTGCTCATAAAAATGGCATTGTAAATTAAAATTTAGAAACATATTTATAAAATATGTAATTAAATATATACATTGAAACAGTGTATTAATTAATACATTAAACACACAAAAAATTATATTTTAATGAATTAAGATTGCTTGCTGCCAGAAAATTTTGCATACTTTGATAATTCGTATCTAGTATGGACTGTAAGATGATGGGTCAAATATTTTGTGGATTTAATGATGAAGATATAGGACCATCCATCTAATAATTTGTTAAAATTAGCTATCCGGCCAATATTTCAATAGATTATACTTGCACTAACAATATAAAACCAGCCAAAGTGCTTATGTCAAGTATCTGCTTGTGGGATTGCATTTGATGGTAGTTATCTGGTAAATATGATAGTAACTGTTACTAAAGCATCTTTTATAGTAATATCTATATTAATATGTTCTGCAAATACAACTTTTAACAGTAAATATAAATAGTGATGGAATAAAAAAAATCATTGGGAAACACTATCAAAGACCCCCCCCTAAGTACATTCATCAGGGACTCAATCCCTAACCTTCCCGTCACCAGCAAACTAGAGTAAGTGAACCCAAAATATAGTCCACGTGATCATTGGAGTGAAATTGTTAATATTAAAGCAACAAAATATTGTTTTTAAATTCTAAAACTACCTTCTTAAAGCAAATCATCTATACATTATTTAGATATTGATACTTTTTCATTGATTCCCCTATACTCTGTCGCCAAATAATGATTTCAAAATTGACTGCCTTGTTTGTTCACTCTCAACAAAGTAGTAAACATTTTGCCTTGAATCTCTAGCACTGTAACGTTGTAACGTTTCCTCTTTCTCTCTTTTTTTTTATGTAGTCTTTAGACGTTCTTTTATATATGTGGAGCCGGTCTACTGAAAAACTTTTACCCTACACGTTAGCTACAAAGTAATCGAAAAATTCGTAATTTGATACTTGAAATTCCAAACTTGTCTTTTGCCGCGCCTTCAACTTCTTTTTGATGTTGTACGAAATAACTTTACTATTACTATTTTTTAAGAAGGTCTACCCCCTCCCTTTATCCATACAAAAATGTACATTACTTTTTATTACATAGAATAACGTATTGTATTGCATTCCTTTATTTTTAAATATTTTACTTTGTGATTTTATACTCCTTAATTTAATGTCCAGACAAATAAATGGAATTGGCTTACTAAACGATTATTAAATAACCGTATCGTAAATGTATTTGTAATATTAAGAAAATATTAACTATTTTGTCTTTGTTAGTAATCTATTCACTACTGAACAAAAAATAGTTTATTTAAAATACTAAACATTCGTACGAAATCGGTAGCGGTGGGGATGTAGAGAACACAAGAAACGGCCAGTATGTTTTCAGTTTTTATAGTAGAACATTTTTTGGTCAAAATAAATCAAATTGCTTCAGTACAAAAATGTAGTTTAATTTTTTTAACATGGTGATATGAACAGTTGTTGAATATCTGTAATGAGCATAGCGGCATTAGATGACACAATTTTTAAATGAATATAAAACGTCATTAAATTCCAGAACATACATGACAAATATTCAACAACTGTTGATATCACCATGTGAAGTAAATTAAACTCTATGTTTGTAATACAGCAGTATTTGATTTATTTTGACTAAAAAAATTTTTACCTAAAGGTTGCAAAACACAAACCTTTCCTCGCGTCTCCTAGATCCCCACCTTGTTTAGAATATCAGTATATAGAAACCAAAATAAGTGATAATTATTTCTAAACAAATTATCAATTGTACTGTACGTATTTGATGATTGTACTTTTTTTAAATTCTACATGAGTTAGAGATAGTGAGGGTCCATAAGAGAAAATACTTCCTAATTATCATGGAAATCACAAGAAAAAGCCCCCGCCCTCCATTGCATGTGATCAAATATAGAACTTCAACTTCGTCAACAGCCATAAAGGCTGATACCTTAGAGAGCGTTACCAACAGTGTGTGTGTGTGTGTGTGTGTGTGTGTGTGTGTGTGTGTGTAGGAAAAAAAGGGGAGGGAAATTGCTAATGGATTCTCTTATAGGAAATAATATACTGGAGGGTAGCGTCGCCAAACTGTAAAGGGGAAGCGAATTAAATCCTTGAACAAACAACAGCTCAATTATTATGCGCCTTCGTTTGGTGGACATAGAACATTTTGGGGAGTCTCACTCACAAAAATTATTTTGTAAGGTTGATCTGTACTTCCTACACAGATTCTAGTCACGAGATTTGCAAGGAGCTAGGAGTACCCCAATTCACCTCCCCTCCCCATTTTTCTCACACCCATTTTCCCCTTTCCTTGAAAAGTCTTTGTTGTATGAACCTACCGAAAGTAAACGCAGTAAAAAAAAAAAGAGGGTTTTGTGGGTTGGGGGTGGTGGTGAGAGGAAAGAGATTGAAGCAAAGGGATGACACGTGTACATTTTTGAGTAAAATGAAAAAGGGCTGGAACTTTGAGAGGAAGAGAGCTAAGGGGGGAAAGGTGCAAGGAATACAATAATTTGAAGGGTGGTGGTAGTAGTACCATTATAAAATAATAAAAGAGGAAGGATGTTTCTTAATAAAAAAAGCTATCCACAATATAAATGGGAAGGGTCTGATAAACGTAGTTAGTTGAAAATACAAATTAATAAGGTCGTTTAATTCTGGCTACACCCTCCATTTATGAGGTAATTAACACCTTTACATAGGAAGGAAGTTTGGAATTTTTTTTTTAATAAGACGAACAATACATAGTTGACTTTAATAACAGCAAATTATTGTTTTCCGTTTGAGGTTCTGTCTGACCTTACCCTCTTGCGGAAATTGTCAGACTTTCTTTTCTTTTTAGCTACCGGGAAGGATGGCCTCACGGAATGGTCCTACCTTTGACAAAGCTGTAGTAGCTATTGAATAACTATTGAATTACTGATCAATTTTTACTAATAAATACATTATTATTATTATTATTATTATTATTATTATTATTATTATTAGCACCGCATATTACTACCCATTCGGGTTATACGCACTTACGCTAAATGTGTTATGGTAGGATGATTGTGAAATGAAATAAGAGGACCTACAGTTTAACGTGGAATCCGAACCACGGTGGAGGCCTGGCATTCCACACATTCACAAGTTGTGATTAATAGATTAATACACGTCTTGTCAGAGGTGAAGGAAGGGTTTGGCAATCAGATAAATCTGTGCCGGGACCGAGGATTGAACCCCGGACCCCCAGCACAGAAGTCTGACATCTTACTCCTAGACCGCCAGGTCACCCTCACTAATAAATACAAATTACTATGGAAAGGTTTATTTTTATATTTTTCACTAACCTCTTATTTTATAGATTAATTTATTACCACCCACACTAGTGGCCACGCAGATAAAGGCTTTAGTCTTTTCTAATATGGTTTATCTGTGACAGGGAGTCTTAGGTTCGATTCTTAACCGCGTGTGATAAGTTTTTCTTTCAAAAGTTTTTAACTATACTTGAATGTAAATACAGGTTCATTTCCCTATAAATTAGTAACTATGTGGACGTACTGAACGGCTAGTAAAACGCGCAGCACACTAAAATAATAAAATGTTCAAAATTTAAAAAGGACAGCTTAACGCACCAATAAATATCTATACTGGTGGTCACAAGGTATATGATGTTAGGATATCAATAAGTAGCTTAAAATACCGATGACTGGCATATCTAGGTTTGAGTCTCGGCTTTCTCATTGTGTTTTTCCCATCCCCTCACCATGTTAATGTTGTTGAATATCTTAAACTAACCATCCTCATCCACAAATGTTATACTAATCATAGTGTTAGAATGGAGACGGCCGAGACCAAGGAAAATAATGGCACAGTAAATTATTTAAGTCTATGATGAGCCCCTGAAAATCGTTGCATAGGCAATATTTATATCAAACCTACACTACGGTTAGTCTAAGTGTGCAACCTAAGGCAGAATGTAATTAAAGCAAGTTTTCTTTCAAAATTAAAGCTTAAGAGTTTTTAATACAATAACTAAAATAGTATTTTTTAAAAAGAAAAACTTGTTAAAAGATAGTTTATTTATAATTCATTTTTAAAAATTGTCCCAAACTATAATATATTATATGGGAAACTATGTACGATCGTGCCAGATCAATTATTTCTGTATGTTTTACTGGCTGCCTATACTGTTCAAATCATACACGAATATAAATACAAGGTAAGAAAAGGATTAATTTTAAGAATATTTATCCAATATTTCTTAGAAAGAGACTGTAAAACCAACACCACATATTCTTAAAGCAACTAGTTGGGACCTTGGTCATACTATACTTTGGCAAACGTTCCAAGACGTTGTTGCAAATATTTCTATATTAGTGAGTTAAACATAAAGGTAATTATTAACGTTTTAACCCAAAAATGATGGGGAGGGTAACTTAGAGAAAATGCACGAGGGGTGGGAAAAGACGTACAAACTACAGAAAATATCAAATTTTGGAATGCATTCCCAAAACACCAGGCAGATATTTGAACCCCAGCCTACTCAACGATAGTCAAGTTCCAAATGTCAGTCTAGCTTCGTTAGACCAGTCGGCCATTGCTACGGGTGATAGTTTGTGTTTTCATCGCGGCTTATTGCTATACACCCATGATATAGACGCTTAATTACACAAATTAGGTAAATGAAGAAGGATGAATTTAAGAGGAAATGTACTCACATATGCGTGTAGGTAAATTGGGAAGTAATTTAGGTAGATCCACATCCAGCCGAGATTCGGTCCCGACCTTTCCATCACTGACAAACCCTACCAGTTGAGTCTGACACTTAATCCGCGAGACCACCACTGCGTGTAAATTAATATTTGAATAGTTTAAGGTTTTTATTAATATTAGGATGTAAATAAACTGTATGGTCGTATCTAATTACAGAAATAAAATGTGTAAATGTCCAAATTAGTTGTATTAGTGAGTCTTACAAACTGGCATTACATAGTTTTAGTTATATGATAGTGTTATTTGACAGTTTTGGTCCAGATGTGTTAGATAAATATTTCCTTCAACACCTTTTAGTTTAAAATAGAGCTATGCCAAATATATATATATATATATATATTAAGTACATGCTGTTCTTTTTAATTCCAGATTCCAATTAGTTAAAGAACCAAGCAACCGATCAATGTGAACGATGTTCGTGAGCGGGAGTGAATAAAGCGCGAGACATTTTAAAAGTAACCATCCTAAAATATACTCTTTAACAACTTTTTTTATCCCAGCATTGTAGAACTCTCTTTACAAACGAATTCTACGTGTACCGTTTCACTCGTACACATTTTCTGTCTCCCTCTTTAGTTCTAATTTTTTTATACTAGTTCAGGGTCGGACTTAGGACTTTGTTCTTTGGCACGTAAAGGAGCGGGCTGAGGCAGGAATGTGCCAATTAGTCCTATCTTTCTACCCTTAACTTTCTCCCTTGCATTTCAGTCGACCCCGAGAAAAGAGCGAAGATGGAAATGTACACTCGGTTTTAATAACACTAGTACCCGGATCGATGAAAACGCAGGGTTTATTAATTTGGTCTGCTGGTGATGAGGATTTCAGAGCTTTAACCCTGGTTGGGTGTACTTTTGGTGGAGTTTTTTTTCCTAAACAGTTTTCCATCTTACCTCCACGATAATGCAGGTCTATTTCCTCAAAATTCTTCCTCTCTCAAACCAACACATTAACATAATAAAATGCGTATAGCCCAGGCTAAGTGGAAAATAAGAAATATATATAGGCCTATTTATATATTTGGTACTCATCTGTCGGACACAATAATTTGGGGGCTTTGCCAGCACATCACACATAGGTACAGGCCATTTTTATATATGATTGGTTGGGGAAGCTGGTGGAACTTAGTTATATTCTAGTTGGACATACATTAGTCTATTATGTATGCATTGATTCACTCTAATAACTCGAGTACTAACATTTATAAAGCCGAGAATTAGTATCTAGGGATTGCTGTTTCTGTCATGGGCTAAGTTAGTTTGTAAGCTAGTTTCTTATGTGACTTTGCATTTCAAAAATTCACCTCAAGCCCCCAAAGGCTAGTCAAACTGTACCCTGAAGTATTAAAGATTTATTGAATTACTAACCTCAATAGTAGGTGAAAGGGTGAATTCAGATTTCCCGCAGAGCATTCATGTTGCATGGAGCTATTAACATAATTAGTAGGTATAGGGGTAAATTAGATCGGCAAGACATGCAGCGTGAACAGGGTTCAGAGTATTGACTGACAAATTCAATTAGAAGAGACCATTGGGAAGACCTAAACGCAGATGGGGAGATAAGGTTAGAATGGACCTGAAAGAGATAAAGTGTTATAAAGTTGACCGGATAGAACTCTTTTCAGATAAGGATAGGTGGCCTATTTTTGTAAGTGTGTCAATACATTTTTTGAGTTCCTAATGCTACAGAATATGTACGTAAGTAAGAGCTAAGCTAAGTTTATTCACAAAGCTGTAGTACTTTATCCAATGATTAAGTCCTATGATACATATGTATAACATTAAGGGTTTATATTTTACCTAAGCGTTGTGTACAGTCCCGAGATAAATATAGCTTAAATGAACGTGATCAAAAGAAAAATTGTAATATTGAAGGAAAGCGCGAGCTTCCCGTCCTAGTAAAATACTAACAAGTACATTTATTACAGTGGGGCTGTTTTATTTCGTGTTCTGCCTCTTACCACCCGCTTTGAATATCCACACTTAACCACACTAATGAGGTAGGGATAAGGAGGATAGGAGTGTTAATAGGAAACATTCCCGTAATTGCGCGTAGGGAGAGGGGAAAACTATTAAAGCAAAAAATTCATTAAACATGGCCAGGTATATAACCCAGATCTTCCCATCACTGGTAAACCAAACCAGACGAGCTTGACGTTTGTTCTGAGTGCCCACCAATATGGATCACCACGAGCTAAAGTTAAATGTTAGTAATTGCATGCACATTAAGACAAAATAATATGAATAACACTCTGGAACATTCCAAGCCCCAAAATATGCCAGAACATTTTCACTTAAGGTGGTGGGAGTGTAGGAAACAAGAGTTAAGTGCAGTTTTTATATCAAAACATTTCTTCCATCAAAATAAATAATAAATAATTCATCAGTTAAAACATAGAGTCTAATTTGTTCATTTGTTGGCCTCAACAGTTCTTGAATATCTGTTAAATGTGTCTTGGAATTTAGTGACAACTTTTTCTCTTAATTTAAAAAAATGTGTAATCTAATGTTGCTATGCTCATGACAGATATTCAACAACAGTTTATATCACCAAGTGAATAAAATTAAACTCCATGATACTACTGAATAAATATTTTGGTAAAAAAATGTTGCTATAAAAACTGCAAAAAACACTACCCTTAAGCTCGCGTTCCCTACATCCCCATCTTAAGGGTGCTGCCTACCGGGGTGTTGGGAATAAGAATTGTTAGGCATCCAAAAATCTGGATTTATTTAAGAAGCAGGTTGTTATTAAAAATACGGTTCACTTTATAAAGGAATTTAAACTTTCTGTTCTAAGTTTTATAGTTTTTGCAAAAGTTAGGATAAATTAAGTTATCTAATTTACACATGAAATGTTATAGTTCTGAGACCAAAGTAAGTGGTAAGAAACAAATTACTATCTAGTCTTCCACAAACAAATCAAACAATCTTTTAACAAAATTATAGTATAATAATAGTATAATAATCTATTATTGTTGTAGGGGTTCAGATGCTTCAGAACTGCCATTGCCATAATAAATATTGCAAGTATATTTCTCTTAAGGTAGGCAGTGCCCTTAACACAAACAGCTAACTTAAGGCCGCTACACACGTACAGGTATACCCGTACAAGCGCGCCTGTCCGGTATAACTGAACGTGTGGATGACATAACTGTATAGTTATTTCAGCCTGCACAGGTGATCCCTGAGCAAATAGTTAATTTAATTCGATAAACCTGCGTCGGAGCAAACTGCGCAGGGATACCGGGGCGTGTGTACCGAAGTGCGCAGGCAGCTGAGTTCAGTTGTTGCTGTTGCCGCCGCCAAATCGTTCACTAATTAGATAAGTTTCATTATTTCTTTACAAACTTATTGTTATACACAATGACGGCAGTGTCGCGGTAGCCACCAAGAGTGCATATTAGAGTTTATATTTACAAAGCTAAACAATATATGTAGAAAATTAAATCAAGAGACTACTATGAACAACGCAAATAGAAGCTGCATATTATTGGTGGAAAAACTAAAAGACATCGACCCAGCTGCCAACAAAGAAAGCGTTGTAAAGAAGATCAACAATAAACTGTGACCTGAAGAAGAAAAACTGTATCGTGTGGATGCACTAGTACATCCGGTATAAATGTACGTGTGTAGCGGCCTTAATACAACATATGGACTCAAACCGGTTTAACTAAACTCTGTTCTTAACCTCCTTACTCCTTAATTACGAGGTTGGGCTATGAACGCATTGACACCGTTTTCTTACCATATCTGTTACTGACGAATGTGTTGGAAACGTAATCAAGACAGTCCTCCTCACTAAACAAATAAAATTATTGATATGTTTCGTTAGAACCATTTTGTTCTTGAGCTCACGATTTTAGCCCGGGGTTAAAGGTGAGGTACGCTATACCGCATTTTTATTTCTTCTCCCCTCTTAAGGTTAACTTCCCCTCTCCCTAACTAGGGGTAACATCTTGCTTGGACATTCATTATGAGATTGGGGACCAGCCAGATTCTTTCTACAGGAGGGCTCAAAAAATGTATCTAGGGAGAGGGGGATTGTTGTAATTTGAAATATAAACTTGAGGATGGGAGGGTTGTAGGGGTGTAAAATAAGTGTTTGTGTGAAATTGGGTTTGTTGAAACGGTTTTGAGAGTTCTAAAGGTAATCACAATACTCTGGTTTACCTTTTCCTTTTGTCTTAGCATTACGAGACACCGGGTCCACGTTTCAGGCAACCTACTTCTTTTATGGCTGTGTACGCATTAAAAAATATATTTATGTACAAGGATTTGTCCTACCATGAAGATAATATAATTATTAGCTTAAGGCTCTGTGTTAATTGTTATAAATAGGTTAATAGCTGATTGGTAAATACAATCCTGTATTTATAAAGTTCACGTTGAGGACAAAATTAAGGGGTTATTTTATTTATATTAAAAATATTATAGATAAATACATTTCCTAAATCCTCCCTTCTTATAAATATTGATTTGAATTTATCGGCCACAGTCAGTACTACTAAATAGTTGAGCTCCTTTTCCTGAACTAGTCCAAATATACCTAACAGTCTTATTTTGGGGGGGAAATATGCAAAGAATTTTTACTAGGGGTAATTAATTCGTTCTTTTTGAACCAATGGCTAATATAAGCACAAGATTTGTTTAAAATAACTGAAATATACAACATACACGACACTCGGTGTCTGGGCTGGAAAAGGGCACGTCTTTATTTCACTCATAAAATAAATTTGGTTTAGGTTGTGCTTATAATCGAATCTGGGATTATCTCACTGTGACAGGGGAGCTAGGACTAGCTAAAAGTTTATTCCAAGCGTGAGTTCAGTTGATGACAAATCTCTCTCATTGCGCCTTACAACAGTAGAAACATTCCTTACTATCTGTAAACAGCTACCGGCTTAGGTCGCGTACATACTAGCAACGCTCAACGGCAACGCAACGAAAACTTTAGTTCTACTGGTTGCTTCGTGGTAGTTTCTGGTTTCTAGTTGCCTTTAGTGTTCATATATTCCCCATTTTGTATCCCATCCCTCCACCTTAAGCAGAACCTCCCATGCTCAAACTCAAGAGCCGCAACTGATTTCATTATGAAATGAAATCACTGTTTATATATAATATGGTGTTCTATTGACCACTTGCTTTGTATTCAACAGAGACGGCACACCAAGCTTTGTCTGTAACATTTTTCTGTGAAATCCTTTTACTGTAGGATCATATAAACACGGATATTTTTCTACAACTTGAACGAATATTATGTTATTCTCTTCAGCAGCAGCCATTTCACTCACTTGATCCTCCACAGACACACAGAGCAACTAAGAAACTTGTAAACTGGTTTACAACATGTCGTGCCCGGGAAACTGGTGGTGCGCGAGTTTCCCAGCAGTTGCGTTGCAGTCTTCCTCTCGTCTCCCACAGTATAAACGGTTACATTCAACTCTATGTGCTCTACACGAGCAACTGCAGTTTTCGTTGCGTTTTCGTTGTGTTGCCGTTGCGAGTTGCTATCTGTATGTACGCGCCCTTAGGTGGGCACACGAATTGTCAGGCTCATCTGGTCAGGTTTGCCTGTGACGAGGAAGAAGGGTTTCAACTCCTGACCGGATGTACTGAGGGTGGTATTTCTTAGGCTACTCACTATCTCTAATCCTGTAAACATTCTTCCATTCTCATGCTGACCGTATTGTTGTAATGTTGCGTATAGCCCAGATGGGTAGTAAGACTGGAAAGAAGTGGTGTTAGGACGTAGCAGAACAAGAGAAAAATTCTACACAATCAGAAAGTTGTTCTAATTTTTTTAGAACAAAATCTAAAAATCTCATTGTACTCGCTTCATTTATTAGGGGTGTTTGAGCGGGGAGTGGGGTGGAAGAGTTACGGCATAAATGATAAGTGAAAGAAATGCGAGTCTAGACAGGGCCAGGAGGATGAGGGTGAGAGGCGTCGTGGTGACAAAAGAAAGGGGTGGTGTACCCCCTCTTTAATGAACTTAATTACCCTCATTCCTGTAATTCGTTCACGTTAACGCACGCTTAAGTGATCTTCCTTTCCGTGTCTGAACTTACTTGCGAAGCGTTTCGTTTCGTTCTTTTGGATATCTCATCCGCTCTCACCCTTCCTTTGTCATGTCCTGAGAAAGGAGAATCTGTTTCGTTGTAGAAACTTGCCCGCACAAGGGATTGTAAGGAGTGTAGAGGGGGGGAGGATTGAAAGAAATAATCTGTAGCAAAGTCTTTTCAACTTCCCACTCCCCCCCTATAGTCGCTTAATGAGAATTCTTTGCTCTTCCTTCAAGACTTGTCTTGCTGAAGACACGGACTTTGAAATCTTATATAGCATCAGCTGACAAGAGAATGAAAAAACAGAAATAAAGAAAAATAAAACTACTTGAGGGTGTAATTTTTTATTCTGGATTGTTTTTACTGAGATTTTCACCTTATTAATAAAGTCAAAACATATTTCACCTTTCAAATGTGATGGGTGTGATGGATAAGGATCAGTTGGTTCTAAGTTCTTCAATTTTTTGTTAGATAAGTAAAATTAAATGTCTTGAAACAATCTCACATACTTTATGATACAGTAAAAAATAGTTGAAAATATTTTCTGATATCGGTAACATGAGGACTAAATCTTTGATTTCGTTAGGATTCAAACCAAGTTCTTTGACGTCTGTTTGGATATCGACTGAAATAAATGCACTTCAACAATTGGTGCTATTTGCCATCCTACCATACTTTTCTATTTGTTTTTCTGATTTTAAAAGTATTTTACTAATATTTACTATTTTTGGTGAGTTAAAATATGCTTTGAAGTTCGTCCATGACATAACACGTTATGATGTCGTGCAGGTCAGATACACTTTATGGTCATTCACAATATACGGAGGAAAGATCGTCCATAATTGTTAAAAAAAATTTTTTTTTTTAATATTGGAGAGCACTTACCTCTTTATTAAACATATTTATCCTTTGAAATCGTCTATCGAGTTCCTCTTGTTCGTTTTCGTGATGGGCCATAGCTACTTAAAGCATTATCCACTGATGGCGATTGAAGAGCGAGTCTCATTTGGAATTAAAGTAAAAGAAGTGATATATATATATATTCGAACAGAGTGATTCTACACAGAGGATATTCATTTGGACAGAGCTGATCCCACACACAGAGATGAAGCCTGTGCAGAGGCTCTTGGAAAGAAAATATTTATTACTTCTAAACTATTGCGAGTTTCAATTTTGACCGATGGAAGTGAAGATTTTGACTCTTGCTTTAACATTTTTCATATTCATTTCTAAATATTTTCAACTTATACATTCGATTAAATTTTATGTTAAATTTATCCTTAGATAATGGCCAAGCATTTTACCTTAGTTATCATATATTAATACTATCATTTATTTAAAATTTGTTCTAGAAGAATATACTTGAAACATTGTTATAATAAAATTAGGGTCTTCTTCTTTGCGTCTGAAAACTTTCAGTACGACATATATGTTCGTCCTTGCTAAAAAATTTAATAATTGTGTACCTTTTATGGTAAAATGAATTTAAAATATATCTAAAGTGAACTATAAACCTAATATTCAACCTGCGTGTTTGTATTGAGTGAAAATCAATATTTCGACTGGTAAGAAGAAACTAATCATCATGGACATTTTTTTTTTCCTGGTGCGATCTGAAAAATTTATAATTTAGTATAAATTTATCTTCATTATCCAACATCAGAAACTCTTTAAACATTTAGAACCATCTAACTGGAACATCTATTAAATTGATTATATATTTTAATGTTCTCCAGACAATACATATTTTACTTAAAGTGATTAGCTCACCTAATAGACACTGTAAATTATTTTACACTGGTCAAAAAATATTTATGTTTGGACTCATCGATTATAAAAAATGATAAATTGTAAATTTGATTTTAACTATCCTGTATTATATATAACTTATTGAGACATACATACTTTTTGTATAGTTATTATTTTCTCAGTTGTAATCTTTGTAATGTATTTACCCAAACGTCTATAGATAGGGCTGGGATGTGGAAACATTGGTATAATAATAATAATAATAATAATAATAATAATAATAATAATAATAATAATAATAATAATAACCCACATAAATTTGTAATAACTTTTTTTTATGGTTTCACCGAGTACAGTTCATTCAAGGATTCATTTTACGAGTATTTAGATGGTTCAATGTTGTACTCAATGTATTTTCTTCAACTCTAGTAGCGATTTTGATCGTAGTATTGTTGTAGGTAGTGACATTATTAAAAATTCATAAAGCCTCATCCAGAAAGCGTTCCCGACCACACCTGGTAGTCTCGAGTCTTAAAGGTCATCGTGCTACCGCCAGAGTAAGCCAAAGAAAAGGCATTTTTTTTATTTCTCATAAGTATAATATCTAGGAGTGGCACCCACCAAATATATTAATTCAAACCCCAACAAAAATATTGTTTATATATATATTATATTACATATAGGTAGTTTTAAGAGTCATCGTCCTTTACAAGTTTTATGTATTTCATTAAAACGAATTCATCTTTGGTCAGATTTTAATAACATTTTCATAAATTGAAGTTTGTTGAACTCTCTGAATTGCAGTTCGGAATAATTAGTTTAAAAAAACAAGTAGCAACATTTTTATAAAAAACTAAAGAAAAAACTAATTTATACCTATGAAGTATCCCCCCACTTCCCTACCTTATTTCTCCCTCCATTCCTCTCTTCCTCCTCCCCTACAACCGTATTAAACCAGTTGGAAACATCTGTGTCCACACTGTCTATCATGGTGAAAACCCAACCAATGTTTTCACAGCCTTCCTTTTCGACTTAAAAAAAACTTTTCTGCCCTCCTCGCTTACCTCTCTTCTCCCACTTCATCCCCCTCACTTTGTCAAGAGTAAATAATGAAAAAAGAGGACCTTAAGAAGAAGTTGGTGCGCTTCTTACAGCCATTGACGGTTTAAATGAGGTTAAGAGAAGGTGACGCATCTTCCGGAAACACTAGGTGAAAAGAACAAGAGAAGATTTTGAGAATCTTAGGAAATCTCATAGAAAAAAGGGGGTATTTATTTGTATTTTTTCAGAAAAGAGAAAACTTATCCAAAGTCAACAATTTGCACTTAGGTTGATTCTAACTTAAAAAATAACGAAGTTGGCAGTGCTTCTAAAAAAAATGAAGTTTTTAGTCTACGTTTTTAAGCTATGTTTACTAAAGTCTTAATCTAATGGAAGGGATTATGAGAGTAGATGATAAAAATAGAACCCTATGTCATCGTTGATAGAGGATGTAAACAAAACCGTTAAAACTACACGTGGAAAATAAAGTTTAATGCATCCAACTGGTACTCAAATCTTGACCTTATCATCAATGATATCAGTGCGTAGTGCGTACTTAAAGCCTCTCGGTCACTGCCTTGGGTAATGTAATCATTAGCGGATGGTTAAACAAACGCGGGTCTAAAATTGGTGAGTTTTCATTTAACAACAAACTTTCCCGTACTGGTGGGTACGTGGGTAATGCGTTAAGTTTATTGTCGTTTAGTCTAGTTTGCTGATTTAGGGGAGGAGGAGCTGGGGTTTGAATCCCAGCATGACTTACAGTTTCTGGTCATTTATAACTGTTTTCCATCTCTTCCTCCAAGCAAATTCAAATACTGTTTTTCTAAAAAAAAACATTCTTCAATACTATTATTCCATTAGCGTAATTAAACGCGGACAGCAAAATAAGACACGATGGAAAAAAGCCATCTCTACATTTGCATCAGTAACCCATGAAATAAAATAAGTATACTTTGGGATGTTTAATAGCCCAGCTGTCTGTGGTTATTGGGCGTGTCAATCATGCTCTTGTGGCAGCTTCTATTAATCTCAGAGAAACGTTGAGGGGGGGAAAAGTTTGGACCATTAAGGGCTCGGTCTCACATAAAAAACCAGAACGATAAAATCTGTACAACCAAAGCAATTAATTTGTTGAATGTATACAGTTTTGTAATTTTACTGTGGAGATAATTTTGGCTTACTTTTACTTTCTAATAATATAAATTTTATGAAAACAAAGTCTTTCCCTTTTTTCCATCTCTCTTTTTTTATAAATGTTTAAAAATTAATATATCTGTTTTAGAGGGTTTTATATGATAAGAGAATGTTTTAATGAAGTATATGGAAAGTGTTATTATAAAGAACCAACTGAACGAACAATATAAATTGAAATTACATTGACTGAAACCTATGCATGTTTAAATTTTATTACGTTGTTAGTTTTCTGAATATTTGTATTAAAGTTGCTTGCTGAAAATTCGTTCATAAATAGATGTAACATTTTAGTAGTTTGTGTTTTACGCTGTTAAATATTTATCTAGAAAAAAGGCCATACATTTGTAATAATAATATATGTATGATATATATGCATTTTTGCACGACGTATACTCGTCCAGGCTAACCACATATTTACATAATAGGGGTAGGGATAAGTAAACAAGAACTTGAGAGGCAGTGTACAGGTATTTTCATGAAAGGAGAGTGAGAAACTATCCAGGAAAACATCCCTCTGTACACCCAACTAATAATAGAACTCCAACCTTTTGTCACCAGTCAACCAGACAAAACTAAAATGATGTATTAACATACGTAATACCATCCTATATCATAATGATTCATAATATAAAAAAAAAAAAAGAATCCATTCTTTAATTTTAAAATATGTGTTTAAAGAGCACTTTACAAAATTCAAGGCCTATGACTTACAAACTAATTTAAATTATAACATGATACTATTTATAAAGCCTAATTATATAATCATGAATTATATTATCCGAATGAGAGAACAATCTAGTTCACAAGTACTCAGTTCTTATATATATGGAATCAACCCAGGGACCCCAGATAGTATATGGTGATCTAATCAAAAGAATTCATTGTTTCCTACAGTTGTTTTATTCTTTCAATAAAACTTTATAAACTATCTAAATTATCAATTTAAATTATTGATACTCTTTATCAGTGATTCCCAAACAAGGTTCCACGAGAATTTGCAAAAACCTGATTTGTATTGGTTTGCCGGTCATCTTTGGATAATGCGGACATATTTTAAGATAACTCGTGTATCCAAAAGATATGAAGAGAAGAGTGCCTGCTATAATGTTAAAAGTGAAGTAAGTAAGAATATTAAAACGTCAAGTTCAAGTACCGAAGGACACTAATTAGTAAATATTAAGAGGAGATATTTTATTTAAATGGATGGGCTATTTATTATTTACGAACCTTATTAATTTACACGTATACTTTGTAATCTACCCCTGTCGAACCCAATATTTTTCAGCCTGGCAGGGGGGTTCCCCGAGATTCTGCGATTTATTTTAAGGGTTCCTTTAAACAAGAAAGTTTGGGAGTTTCTGATCCATATCTACACTTCAAATGAGTTTTATTTATTTTTATTTTTCCACGTCTCGCAACCAATCCGTGTTATACATACGTATTTACATACGTATTTACGTAATGTAGTAAGGATGAGGAAGGAGGAATTTATAGGTAATGTGGCCACATTCGCATGAGGGGGAGGGGTAGCTATAAGAAAAATACTCTTCAATACACTTAACAGGGATTCAAACCACGATCTTCCCATCAATGGCAGTCAAGTCTATTGCTAGAGATGCATTAGGTCACTCTAACATCAAAGCGGATTTAGTTTGTGATATGTTATCACTTCCACAAAATATTTTATTCAAATAAAAAGTTGTTCAAGAATGTTTCTATATGCTTCTTGTCAAAATAGAGATAGGCTTTGGTAAAAGGCCTACATCATATTATAAACACTGTCGCAAGGTTGATTGTTTTCTTTACGTGAGAAAGAAAGCTATGACAACCGTTTTGACAAAGGGGGAATGAATATAAAACTAAAACAATACGGAGTTAAGACGGCTTAAGCCATACCTATTCCGCCAAGCCTCTAGAGATTCCTTTCTCACTTGGAAGGATGTAGCCTTTCTTCACAGAAATGATAGAACGGTCCTGAGACGAAAGGCGGAGAAATTGTATAACTCTGTCACCGTGATTAATTATAGAAATTTCCACCAGATTTGAATTCCAATTCCAACCAAAACAGGAGAAGATTTTTTTTTTCTCCCTCTCCCCGCCTTCCTTCCTTACCCCTCTCCCCTCTTTTCATTCACTTCGGATGGGAGTATTATAATAACAAGCCACAATCCTAGACTGATTAATTTCTTGGATATATTAGGAAATATTTGAATGGAAAATGAGCCTATGTACTTCATACTACAGTCTAAAAAAGGACGTCTTTGATTTGCTAGCCCGGGAACTTAAAATTTACACAACATTTTGTCTTCAAATTAGATTTGAATATTTTATAGAATGTAGTTGTTCACTTGCGCAGTGATTATGCTTAACTTAGACCTATAACATAAACTTTTGTCAATTTATTTGGAGTGTAGCCTATATTTAGTGACTTAACACATACAATTTTAATTTAATTCAACAAATTATTAATTTATTATAAGCTTTAAGGTAAATATAAGTCAACTTTAAAGTGTTTGATCCATGGCCCAAAAAGTTGTTACTTGAATTCGAATTCAAGTGAGGGAGACTGGAGGATTTTCCCATGAAAATGTATTTCCATACAATCACCAAGAAATCGTTGCTGTATTTAATCATCCTTACCCAATTAAATAATGCCAGTGACAGGCCTCGTATTAAAAATTAATCAATAAATAATTATAGCTCACATTTATTTACTATATCTAACAAGAAAAATATAGTTATAATATAAACTTATAAATTATAATCAATAAAAATGTGCCAGCTAAAAAATTATTGTTTCAAAATATGTTTTATATTAAATATAATTCTTTAATTTATATTTATTTCGATCCCTGTTATTAATTTTACAAATATTTCCAATTCTACAAATATTTTCCCCACCAATTAGAAGGAAAATATTTCAATGACAAATGAACAAGAAAAGTGTTTTGAAATTACTTGTAAACGTCCCTTATAGCACTTTTTCGAATACGGAACGGTCTCGGTAAGACCTTGATGAAAACATAAAATCAGAAGGGTGGGGAACTAAGCCTGCGTAATCGCTTCTGAAATCGATTTAAATCTATAATGTCCCAGTCGTCATCCCGGAAAAATTATTTGCATTCAATTAACGTGTCCTCTTTGGGGCCTACAGAAAACGTTTCGCCAATTCATTACGAGAATACCCCAAGCTGGAAACTCAGCCTTAGACTTAGAATAATATTTTAATACCTTCTTTCTACTGGTTGTTGAAAACACAAGGTACAATATTCCATAGAAAGACTAGTGTTTTATTTTAATTCAATATTTTGTTTCTAGAAAAAGGTCACTTGATTAATTAGTGAAACGGAGTTTTCATATCCAGAAAAAGAATACATTAATTAAAACTGTGTTTTATAGAAGGAGTAGTGAATCCATCAATACTTTGAAGTTAGCTAGACCCTCTATCATTCTCATATATTAGAAACTCTGATTTAAGAGGGCTTCGTAGATAGCTGAGATATTGACGATCAGATGTTAAATATTGATAAAACCTTCAACAGTAGTCGAGTTTGGTGTTAACTATAGTTAACACAAACATATTTTCTATCCTATATATGTTATGGACATGTAAACATAGCTTAAAAAATAAATTGTTCAACTCTTAAAAGTCTAAAAGTCCACCTATTCTATATCACTAAGATTTAATTCCTCGGAAACTAAAGGTAACTGGTATAGGAATGTAGACTAGATCTTTGTGAATTGAAGGATGTAATCTAATCTAATAATCCAAATTGTATTAGTACATGTATTTTCACACTCCACTGTTTATTCTCCTAGTGTCAGACAGCTCCACCCAATAACGTTTATAAATCCACTTGTTTTCTGGTGTTTATGAATTGTTTATATTCGACTATTCTAGGTCCTTAAGCTCTGGTTGGTAGCTTGCTTCTAGTGAGGAACATTAGTGGTTTGGGAGTTTGGCCATTCACTTGAGCTAATTTGTTTATGTTTGCCACAAAACTTTAAGATCCTCGCCTCCTACCTCAGTGACCGCGTTATCTAGGGCTTCGAATTCGTATTAACAAGGTCACTATTAGACTTGGAGTTAGGGGCTTAAAACCACAACTAGGGGAACTGTAACATAAATATGTTTTTTCTTCCATAAATATATATATCCATAACATATTTTCCTTCCTTCAAGATTGTCTGAAAGTCACGACCATTTTTCTTAATCACCCCCTGCATTACTCGTTATGTTACTCATGCTCTTCTTATTTGACGCTAATAATTAATATCACTCGTTAAGTCAAAACACAATTTATATAATAATTAACCCTGGACCAGTACTCTTGATTTACAGACACATTAAAAATATACGGGGGTACATAGTACCCCAGCCAAAAAAACCACAACTTTTAAATATTAATATTTTTAAAATTAGATAACACATTTAATGAATAAAACTAACTTTTTGGTAAAGCCTACTTTAGATTTTATGATTTAAAAAATGCTAATAAATGTATGAATTAAACAAATAATGAATATGTTACTTTTTTGAATTTATTAGTAATTTTTTTTTTGACCAAAATTATTTTGTTCTCCTTATCACATTCACGACAAAACACTAAGCTATGTATGATTTTTATACATACATTTTTTGTACACTGAACTTACCACAGTTGGCTAGATGTCTTTGGATCTTGGGCTGGTGAAGCACCTTCCTGTAGATCGGTTGACTGTTGATGTCTGAGTGGGTATCTCAACTACCAGTTGTTCTGCAATAGCCAGGTTATTGCTCCTCTTAGAAGTGGATGGATTTCAAGCCTCTGAATCATCCAAGGCCTCGTCATTTCTTCTCCCAATATAAAAAGAAAATATCCCCTAGAGTTTGCTTTTTGGTTTACTGAAAAAGAGTTTTCCTTATAGATTATGTAATCATTCAAGCAGGCATGTTTGATCATTCCATACAAGAGGCAAATAGGTAATCACCATATTTTTCTGCTGCAACTGTATGTGACAAACATTTGGTCATACACTTCTACACCTTCTTTCGTACTGTTTTAGAAGTGAATCATCTGGTAGGTTACTGTTCTTCATCATACATTGACCCTGGTGCATGTTTGAAAGGAGAAGGACTTTTTTTTTTCTGAAACACGAGAAAGTAATATAAGTTCACTGTCAAAAAGAAACAGTGATGTTTCAGTTTCACGTTTCTTTGTATGGAAAGCTTCTTCAGGGATTTAAAGGTATATTTTTACGAAGTGTTCCAACTACTGTTAAATTGTATTTTTCAAGAATTTAGTTGAATAGGGGACCTGGTGAGAACTAATTGTTGACAGTAATATTTTAGTTACCACCATGGCCTGTTTCAAACAATTTCCCTACAGAAATTCACCGAAAGGTTTACCTTCTGCGTCCATTTTCTTGCCGGTGTAAGGTATTACGTTCATCATATATTCATTACTAGATTTGCACTTCATTACAATTTTCAACCCATACTTGAATGGTTTGTTGGGGGTATTCGTAAGAAAAATTAATTTTCTCTTAAATGATGAAAGCTGCTCATCGATGGTTCAACAAGTTCCAGGTGTACAAGAAAACCCTACACTTATTAATAAATGAGTCCCACAACTTTTTTATTGGAGCTAGAGGATCGCTTTCCTTTCTTTCAACCCGGGTTGATTTATCGTCAAAATGCATCTTCGCTATCAGACAAATCCTCGAAATCATTTGTCATACCAGGCTATGGTCTCATTAGTTCTAAAATTTGGTCATCATTTAATAAGACCTCCATGTCACACATTATATACCACTAACTACACAATTAATTTTGAGATAACTTAAAAGAAATATAATATTTAAAACAAAGAAAAAGCTACATTAACTGTAGACTGGGATACTGTATGCCCCATAGTCACTGTTTCGCGTATAAATAACTGTCACTGCTAACAAGTAAACATACCAACTAGAAGACAGTGAAGGTCAAATAAAATTCACTGAAGGGTCAGATGTACTAGCTTAAATTTATAGGGAAATAAAAATTCTCTGGGACATAGAGTACCCCACTATCCCGTTCCAGGGTTAGATATTGCTGGTGTAGTACTTACTCTTAAATGTTCGCTTCTGCAAATGAACTCCATTTCCACATTCAATCTGAATACAAATTAGTTTTAAGTGGTTTTAAAAAACTGACAAAACACATTAGTAAAATACAATACTGTCTATAATATGACTTTAAAATAAAATATCCTAGTCTTTAAAATAAACATTTATTACCGTGACCAAATACTTTTATTAGTAAACTCGACTATCGGTATCTTCTTTCAATTAAATAATCTTGTTCCCATTACATAGCCATTTACTATCCATAAAGACTATCCAAAGTCAATTATTATAATTTAATAAAACTATATTTAAAACAAATTTTAAAACAACGCGCTAACGATTAAGAAACGTTAGAAGTCATTTCACTATTCACACAGCCACAAACGAATGTATTTACCAAGTAGAGTAAAACAAGTTCTCATATATTCGATTAACCAGAATAAAACGTAACAATTTATCAAGAGTGGATCACGAGCTGTTTCCAAGGCAAGTAAGTCTTGACGGGACTGTATTAGTAAATTGTTTCTTCCCGTTCAGTAGCAAGCTCATACTTTAAATAGTAAAAATATATAAATTTGCTCGTCAAATTATTGTCTGTGGTTGGTAAAAGGGTAAGAAGAAGGAAATAAAGAGTTTACTGGCCCAGTCCTTTCAATCCTCGCTTGCCCTGTCAATAAAACATGAGCCACGTCATTTAATTCAACTTTCATGTATAGGTATTTATACAGCAAGGAGTGTTTTCAGTGGCTGTCACGCTTTGACATATAGTGTAATTTTTACTTTTTTGAATCCCTCATGCAGATAATTTTTGTGAGCGTGAAAAAATCTAGCTCGATATTTTGATGGTTATCGAGGTTATATGACCCCCTGAACACAAAAAATTAGTTCTTGCCATTCCATCGGTCTGACAAGAGCCGAAACCATATTATTGATTGAGCTAAGAGTTGGTACTAAGGAATTTCATAAGGTTCCCCCAAAGAATTTTTGGGGCTATTTATCTAACCGAAAAATTAAGGACATTTTAATTAAGGGTGAAAAGAGAAATAATCTATTTTGATCAAGATCAGCTCTAAGGATTTTGATAACATGTTGTATTCAGGCACTGAACATTAAAACCAAATGGCAACTCTCAATCGCCCATGAAAATCTATTTTGGTTAGACTACTTTAAATGATTAAAAATTTCCTGTTCTGATCATATCTTCGAAACTATTTGAGATATGATGCGTATAACCTGAAAGGACGGTAAGACGTTGTACTCTTAATATATGTATAATATATGTACAAGTATAGTTATATATATTTGAGATACAAAACAACTTATCATTGTGAAGTTTTAGTTATATTAAAAATAAAATCTTTAATTTATAATGTATTTTTATAAAACCAATGGTTTCTGTGATATTGGTAAAATATATAAACTCGAGATCTGGAAAATTTATTGTTATCCTATTTGGTGATCAGCGATGTCAATTTTTAATTAATTAATATTTAATGTATGCTCTCTGATGGAGTGTTCTTAAAACAATCTCAACGATTTAGCTTCACATCCTACGAGCCTTGAGTAAAAATATCCATTTTTAAGCAAAAGAGTGAGAAAGCCTTTACAGTGCACCGTGCAAATTATTTTTTACGGCTCTAAGACTTTTTATTAATGCAACTAATCAATATTTATATGTAATTATATAGCATAAAATACTAATCCTATGTCTATAAAACTATACATTTATCTATTAGCGTGTTCAACTTACAGCCTGTCTTATATTTAACTAGGTTAATGCTTTGTTATTTGTTATCACACTCACTCACATTAAAACATGAAAATGCTATTAAAGAATCAGATAGGTATAGTTGATAAAAAAAATAGCTTCTTGTATGTCATTGATTGTCAAACTACATGTTTTGTGCATTAAATTACGAGTAGAGTATTTTACTACGTAATTCTAGCTTTTAAAGTTTCTACTCGCTAATTAAATAATAAATTGACCCACATAGGTGGGCATGCGGACAGAATTTAAAGCTGGTCTAGTATAGTATTTAGGTGATAGTATTTCTAATTCTTTCCAGGTATGCCGAGGGTAGCTTCCATTAAATGGTTTATCACTATGCCCTCCACGCTAATGAAGGTACTGTATATCTCCTATAAATTCTACCTTCCTTATATCAGTCTCATTTGTTTAATCTAATGAGAATATCTCATATGGTTAGTAAGACATGGCGAATTAACGCTAAAATCACGCAAAATGCTAAAAATATTTATTTATTTTAAAAATTGTAATATCTATAAGGGTTTATAACAAATAACAGGACAGTTAAAAAAAACTTGAAATCTTTCACTCTTATAAAAAAAATTTTCACTCTCCACTTAAGAAAAGTCCAAAGGATGACTAAGCTACTGTTGTCATGTCTTCGTGACCTTACTTTCTATCGTATTTACAAGTCTTACACAAAATTTAAATTTAATACTTTTATCAATAAAACTATATAATTCTCTCTGTAATTAATATTTAGTCTTAGATAAACCAAAGCATTTATTACACATTTGATCTTAATCAAAATCTGACAGCATAATCTCAAATTAATGAAATTATATAAAAACCAAAATTGTTACACACTTTTGTGTATGGTTGATGTGTGCACTGGGTGTGTACAGTGTCATTGTTAATGTATTTTTGTGTATTGTGTTGTGTGTGTCGTATACACATGATTAAAAAGGCTGTCACAATTATTAACATTTCAATAAAAAAACACAAAAGTGTGAGGATTAGCGATCCAACATGTTTTGTTTCAAATAACCACGAATGTATATTTATCGCGGATGAAGGAAAGAACCAAACACAGCTTAGCAAAACTTACAAAAAATTCTACAACTTCACTTTGTCAGTAGTTTGTTTTTTATTATGATTCCACTGCAAGCTATCATGAATTGGTATAATATCATAAACAACTATATTTTAGTTTTTACGCCAAGATAAATATAATTATAGAAGATGTGTTAATTCCACTTTTGTATTGAATTCTAATCTTAATATTTCCTGTGATCCATGGTTCTTAAAACCAAAATAGAATCTTAGAACACATAAAAAGCTGTTAGTAAGATGTTAGCTTTATTTTGATTTCTTCCACCAATCTTCTGATTTTTTTTACATTAACTTTTTTATCACTTTAGATGTTTCAAATATGTCACTTAGCAGATACTTTCGATGGTACATAATGAGTTAAAACGAGGAGATTCACTTTCTCGATTACTTTGAATCTAGTTTTAGAGAATTCTACTAAGGTAATGCAAGGGGTTGACGTTAAACGGTACATAGAGCTATTAGGGTACGCAGATGTTTTAGCTTTGTTAGGTAGTAGTAAGAAAGTTGTTGCAGGAAATGCAGTAATTTTATTAGAGGATAGTAAAAAAATAGGTGTAGAAGCGAACGCTGAAAAGACTAAATATATGATCACAAAGAGAACACAGATTGAGGACAATAATTTAGAGATTACTGCGAACAAAATATCATTTGATATGGTTAATCTGTTTAAATATTTGGGTACAATTTTAGACTAGAAATTAGAAAAAGAATATAGTCTGGAAATGTATGTATGCTAATACTTGGTCAGTAAGTTGTTGACATCTCACCTGCTTTCAAGGAATGTAGAACTTTAGAATATAAAAAAAAAAATTGTTGTTCTATATGGGTTCAACACATGTTCCCTTAGAGGACGAAAATAAATTTAGGGTGTTCTAAAGCAAGGTTCTTAGGAAGATATTTGTTCCGAAAAGTGATGAGGTTATTGGGAAGTGGATGAGGTTACATAATGATGAGTTCCTTACCCTGTACTCATCAAATAAATTGGTTTGGTTAATGACGTCTTGAAGATTACCGTGGGGAGGACATACAACGCTAATGGGAAAATCTAGAACCTTTTTCAGGGTACTGACTGTTAAACCCAGTGGGAAAATAGATTTGGGAGGACCATCTGTATGCAGAAGAGAGGATAACATTAGAAACTATCTGAAAACATAGGGTGTAGTGAGGTGGATTGGTTTGAGCTAGCTCCAGATAGCAATATGTGGTTTACTTATGAAAGTGTGGCAATTAACTTTTGAGTTCCTAGTGCCATAGTGTAAGAAGGTAGTAGATAATTTAAATAGTAATTTAAAATTTTTGTGCTTATGTGAGTTTACATTCACTTAAATAAATTAATGGTTTGGTGTCTGGTTATTTAGTGAGCAGTATAATTATCTTGTATTAAACCATTAGTAACCACCGTAATAGCCCTAAAAATAATTCAAGTTCAAAATTAAAAAATATATGTTTAATCTTGAGTCTTGAATATTATTGAAGACTTCAAGGATTTGAAGGACTAATCCAGTATTTTTTATATTACATATATTTAAATTATATTTTTTAAGCTCATGGTGAAATAATAACACTTTTTCGAACGATTTTAATCTATGACAGCAACACTCATGAGTCTTAGACCAGGAAGTGGATTTGGATAACCTAAAAATTTTCAAAACTACCTAAAAGAATTACACTAAATATTCTTAAAAATGACTCCAAATTAAAAAAACAAGACCCCAAAGTTATGAGCGAAGATTCTTAATGAATATACATGAACAGTTATATATCAAACGCGCACTTTACAAATGGAAAATAGATATGCAAAAAAACAAAAAAAAAATTAGTAACTAAACTCTTGCAGGCTGTTAAATATCTATATGATAATTATAAATATCTGCTTCAGAAGCAATAGTTTGCTACCACTAACAACGCAACCTTTCCAGATAAGCTGCACTATCTCACTAGGAATGTGGATTTTAAACTATAACCAAGTTAATTTGAAGCCTAGATTATACTATGATCCGAAAACTGTGTGGTGAAAAATCTCATGTATAAAAATGCATGGATTTAAAAATCCTTGACAGTATTTAAAAATATACTTATTAAATATAAATGCCTAAAAATGACTCGATAATCAAGCAAACCAAGACAATATGAGCTAAACAAACAAAATGTCCAAAAGTGATCAAAATATGACCTATAAAAAGAATGTATATGTCACAGGAAAAGTAGATTGTTAGGGAGATTTGACTCGGCCTAGGTAAAGTTGACTCTTACTAAAAGTATCAGTAAAAGTTGATAGAGAATAAACAGATCAACTTTTCCTAGAGAGAGTTAACTATGCCTGCTGTGGTTTAGTAAAAGTTGATTCCGCGATGTTGCTCTCCATATGCGACTTCACGCGCACATCTTTGTTTTGAATATCCCAGCTCTATTTGTTTACTGTTGTTTTCTAGGTTAAGTTAGGTTAGGTTAGGTTAGCTCTGCAACTCAGTGTCACAAATCTTTACCTTGCTGTAATAAATAATAAATATTTATATCTCTTTTTTTATCATAAAGTCTTTGCTTTTTTATTTGTTTTTTATTAGGTAGTAGACCATTTCCTTGCAAAAAGTCCACTTTAACTAACTCAATGTAGTAAGAGTATACTTTCCCTAGGTACGGTCAACTCTGACTAGTAAATGTTGATCGAAATTCATCACTAGTCGCTTTTAATCAACTTTCACAAAAATGACCAGTAAGAGTCGACTCGGCCTAGGTAAAGTCGACTCTTGCTGGAGAATTTACTTTTCCTGTAACATATACAAGCAGAGGATTTGTAACATAATATATGTATGTATGTATGTATGTATGTATGAGTATTGTTTGTAATATTCCCTTAAGCAGGAGATGCATGCGATCAAATTCAGGGCTTTGTTCATGAGCAATGAATAGAACTGCAAGTTAAAGTATGAACACGGAATTCTTTATGGCCTAATATAGACTTTCCACTAAATGTAATCGGCCTTTCCAACCTTAAAAAATGGATTAAAAAACACTGTGTGGATATTTCTATTAATAAAACTCATTAAAATTTATTAATCACTCGTACTTAAGTATAAAATACAAAGTAATGTTTTATTAATTTAAGAAGACTTTCAACATGTCACAATTGCTTAGCATTACAGAAGTTCACTGTGTGAGATAAGTGGCGCTTTGGATTTTCCCATATATCTTTTGACAGAAGTTTCACAACCAATTAGAAAGATTTTTAAAAAATAAAATATCCGACTAAGTAGATTGAAAAGACTTACCATGACGAGAAAAGACAGCATTTTCGTAATAATTTCTCTAAAGCCATATTAGAAAAAAGCGTCTTGTCCTGTTTCATTTATTTCTTTCTTTTTGGTAAATTAACTCAACCTACGTTAGTTTACCCCAGTTTCAAGATTATTTTAGTGGTCAACGTTGAATTTAGGGAAGTTTAGTTTGATTCCATGTTGTACTAATGTAAATATTTATGTTTAGTATTTGTGTACGGGCTTGTCTTACTTTCTAATTAATGAACTAATACTCGGGTGCTCGGGTAGGTGCGTAGTATTAGGTTTATTGCTCTCGATTAAGTTAGTTTGTAAGACGTAAGCTTTTATATTCTGCATATTTAGAAAATGCAGGTTAAATACTCCGATATATATATATATATATATATATATTGAAATGTTTAACTTGGATTTTCTAAATAGTGACGTGGCGTGACTTATTGCCAGCGCAATTAGAGTATCTTAAAACTGTGCCTGTGACTTGGTCTTATCACTCAGTGGAAAATTAATTGGACAGGTAACAAAGGAAATAAAGTCCCATGTTAGGCACGTGGGTTATAACTTACGGAGGATTGATTAAATCCGGACTGAATGGATGAAAACTCATTACAGCTATATTTAACCAGCCTCTTGGCCTAGTAATCAGCCCCCCTGGCTACTGATCTAGGGATCTCAGGTTCAATTCCAGGTGGTACCACAAGTATATTTCCTGAAAGGGGAACTATTCCTTTGGTCGCCTAGGTCAGGTTAATTAGGCTTAAGTTAAGTTTAAGGTTTCCACTGGCTCCAAATCTTTGTATTTACATTCATCACGTCATCTAATTGCGGGTATGACGTGTAAACAACCTCCAAGGTATACCCTGGAAAATGATCTGTTTCCACAGAGTAGTTAAAAGTCTACATAAACTGTGACCGAACTAGACACTGCATCTTTCATTGTCAAATATGCTATACGCAAAAGAAAATCGATTCGTTTTTAACAATCTCTACTTACACTGGAAACACTCCAAACCATCCATACCCCTGATACATCTATACAACATACAGACGAAATATTCAATATACCTTTCAGAGACATGTTTGAACCTCTAGCTTCCATATAAGTACTTAACACTTTGATGGAAATTTTATTTTCCACGCGAGTACTAAATCTTTGAGGCATTCTTAGGTACGAATATCCCTAGTAATTGTATTAAGCCCCTGTAAAACATTAAAAGGAACCGTAACCTCCTTATATCACTAAATTTAACAGTGCAAAACTAAAACAGAGTATTGATTTATATTTTGTCAAGTTGATATCAAAACATCATCATCTTAGTAATTAAAATTGCTTTATAACTTCAACCAGTGGACACACACTAAAAACATGTTATATCTCGTCTTGTATATTTTTTACTAATGGCATGGAGGTCCATGTTTGAATCTCAGCTGGATGGAATGGATTTTTTTAAGTGGTTTTATCTCTCCCTCTCGACGTTAATATGGATTCGTTTCTTATAAATTCTGCCTTACTCATTTCTAACCTCATTATTGAAAAATAGGCAGATAGCCCGGATGGGTATTAAGACGTAGAGTATGGGAGAAATAGTTCTCCTCATAAAACAAACCATTGGGTTATATCTTTAACGGGTTCTAAGATGCACTGAAAGACCCCAACAACTTCTAGCTTTAGGTAAAAACCAGACACACCTTAATAAATAATTACAATTAACGCGTATATAAACAAACCGATAAGTGGGCGTCACTCTCTCAATAGACTAGACTTCTGATGACAAAGAGATCAGGGTTAATCCCTGTTAGGTGTACTGAGGGTGGTTTTTTCTGAATGGTTTTTCTCTCTTCCTCATAAAATCTGCGGGTACAATTCCTCTAAATTCAACCCTCTTATCCCTAGCATATTAACGTAATTAGTACATGTTTGTATAACCTGAACAGGTAGTAAGACACGCAGATAAAAAATAATACAAACTCATTATTTGTGTTTATAATTCATGGGTTTATTAATATTACTTCAGGAAAGGTGTTGGCCATATGGTGTCACGCTAAAAATACAAATGGAATGTGTGTTTTTTATTTTTAAATTAATTCTGTATTTGATTATAGTGTAGTTCATTTATAGCTGCTCATTTCAATAGGCTCTCTGATTTTATCTATTATTTAGAATTCATACGGACAGTTGATTTTAATGCAATCTCATTCGGCCCTGTCTGGTTTGTGCTTCGCTCGTTAGAAAACTGAACTCTGGCTTATTTATGATATCCAGATAGCCAGTCAGTCCTAGTAGGTTTTATTTCTGGCTTTGTCGTGTCAATTATATGCGTAAAACTCAAAATGGAAATTATTTGTCATAGAGTCAGATTGCGCGCTAACGGCTTGTTTTTTATAGCAATTCATCCGTGCTTTAGTACGACATGACCAAATAACTTTTTCTAGTTTTTTTTAAGTATCCGCTAATGAATTGCTAGAACGATTGATTACAAAAATATTCTATTCCAGGCAGTTTCTTCCTTGGTATTTACTAGACTATCTACAGGGTTATTAAAAATTAATGGTGCAAAACCGAAGGCCTGTAGTGAGAGTGGTTTCAACGGTAGCTGAGCAGTAACAGATTGAAAGGAAGTAGAACAGAATCAAGTTCTTGCCTGAGCGCAGTACCTGCTGCTGCCACCACTATTGGCGCCAGAGGCACTTAGTTTACAATATGGAAATTTCCAAACAGGAAAAGGCATTTTTGCGCTATGGAATTTGAATGAACAGGGACTGTTGTTACAGTGCAGCGACATTTTCACAGAAAATTTGACAATCGTGCACCACATATAAACTGCAATGAACGTTGGGCCACGAAGTTCGAATCCACTGGTTGCTTATGCACCAGAAAACGTGCGGGTCGCCCACGGACTTCGGACGAGACAGTGGACGGGATCCGAGCCGTGTACACAAGGAGTCCAAGAATTTGACAACAAGGACTAGTCTGGAACTGCAGGTACCCAAAGACACGGTATGGCGTATCTTACGGAAGCGTCTGTCCTGTAAGGGGTACAAACTTCAGCTCATGCATGCACTTAAACCAGAGGATAAATCAAAACTCCGTAACTTTAGCATTGAAATGGAGGACTTGCTAGCAGAGGATAGTATCGCTGACAGCTTAGTGTTCAGCAACGAGGCCACCTTCCACCTCAATTGGAACGTCATTCACCATAACATCAGGATCTGGGGCACAAAAAACTCACATGCCATTGTGGAGCATTCGAGAAACTCACCAAAAGTGAAGGTGTTTTGTGCAATGAGCAAGCGCAATGTGTATGGTCCCTTCTTTTTTTGCTGAGTCTACAGCTACTGGCCATATCTACCTGCACATGATAACAGAATGGCTTATGCTTCAGTTGGAGGAAGATCTTCCTAACGCAATCTTTCAACAGGATGGTACTCCTCCACATTTCCACCGGGATGTTTACTGATACCTGAATACCACCCAACCGGGACATTGGATTGGCCGTGCCAGACAAGAGGATTTGCCAATGTTGCTCCACTATCACATGACAGGCTGCGACTTCATTTCTTGGGGATACATCAAGGACACTGTTTACGTGCTCTTGTTGCCAAAACAACTGAACGACCTTAAGCAACGCATCTCTGCTACGGTGAGATTTATATCCGAGGATATGCTGGGACGTGTTTGGGCTGAACTGGACTACCGTCTAGATGTCTACCATGTAACCAACGGCGCTCACATCGAACACTATTAGTGCTTTTGGAACTTGGAGAGCTCCTGTCATTTCGTGTAATGACGGTTGTTGTATGTAAATTCGTTTAAGAATCAGACCATTTCACTTTTGCACCATTATTTTTGAATAACACTATACTGCTAGTAACTTTGATGTTGTCTGGGCACCAAGGCTGGCTGTGCTGATAGACGCAATATCCTAGGTTAAGTTTGTTTATAAAATATGCTATCTAATTAGTAAATAACTAGGTGTTGGGGTATAATATTTGACGTTCTATCTAGGTTGAATAATTTGTAAGTCCTGTCATATAATAATAAATAACTATTATTATTATTATTATTATTATTAGCACCGCGTCTTACTACCCGTTCGGGTTATACGCACTTACGCTAATGTATAATGGTAGGGTGATTGTGAGATGAAATGGAGGACCTACAGTTTAACGTGGAATCCGAACCACGGTGGAGGCCTGGCATTCTACACATTCACAAGTTGTGATTAATACACGTCTTGTCAGAGGTGAAGGAAGGGTTTGGCACTCAGATAAATCTGTGCTGGGACCGAGGATTGAACCCCGAACATCAGCACAGAAGTCTGACACCTTACACCTAGACCGCCAGGTCACCCATATAATTAGTAAATATGAAAGTGATAGTGAGTGCTTGGTGTGTATTATCTATACGACTGTTTTAGGCTAACGTGCAAGACATGTTACATAGTAACTATCCAGGGCTAGGGGTGTAGTCCCCTTTGTCTACCCTGTGAGGTAGCAAGCCTACCTAGCATTATCTCAATATGGTATAGCTTATAAAATAGTCATAGTGTAGTTTGTCAAAGTAAGGTTGCTACCTTTCAGGGTAAACGAAATGTACCTTCTAAATCAAGTTAGTTGGCAATTACTTTTATCCAATTTAATACAATTGGACATTTTTGGGCTAGGTGTATAGTATTAGAAATGCTATTCTAGGTTAAGCAATATTGTAATTCATATTATCCAAATAGTAAATATCTAGATACTGGGGCTGGGTAAGTAGCATTAGTATTACTCGCTTATGTTAAGCTAGTTTAGTCATGTTTCATAATTTTTTGTTTGTAAAGTGAATAGTAAAGCTCCAAATAAAAAATATTATATACATTTTCATAGCCTTTTCCCAACTCCTATGGAACAAAAAACTAAATAGCTCTACTTATACATTTGGACATTGTACCTGCGTGACTTGGTGTCATCACCCCATCGATTTTTTACATGTTTGTATGAGGCAATTTTTCATACGATATATATTAAATTTGGTAGAGTACTCTCTGATTATAAATGTATCCGCATTAGTGGATACATAAGCTAATACATAAATGTTGCCTTGTCTGGTTTGCCAGTGGTGACGGGGAGGAATTAAAATCCTATCTGCTATTATAGTTTCTCCTAAACAGCTTTCCTCTCTTTCTTCCTGCAAATGTGGATACATTTTCTAAAAAATATCTATCCCTTCCACATCTCTATCCCATTGTTGTAGTTAGGTATTGAGTTCCCGAAGTGATATTGAAGACGCTGTTGAAAAGAACAATACGTAGTACGACACAGTCGTACTTACTTTCTCTGTTATAGTTTGAAACAAAGTTTAAAAAAATCAGCTATCAGTAAAACTACTTTCAAATTTATGTTCACAGAAAAACAACTATACAGTAATATTTATAATATAAAATACTCCCCCATTTACTTATTTTAAATATAATTGCTTGATACATTCATGTACAGTCTCAAATTTTCAAAAATAGGTATTCAATGAACTTTTAGAAAATTAATTTTCTCCCAAAAAACCAAGTATACAGTTATGTAACCCACTTCTCACTCAGATATACATTATGAACAAAATCATTAGAGACAATTTTAAAATTATTTCAGTTTTTTAAAATAATTTGTCAGTACCCAATCATTAATTTTAGAGCTAAAATAAAATTAGTATTTAACCTCAAGGCATCAACGTATGAAAATCTAAATATCAAATTTGAATGAAATCCATTGAACCGTTTCGTCCTAAGTCTTAGAAATGGGCATAGTGCGGGACATAATTGTAAGACCCACTTTTTTATTTTTCAATTCTAAGTTGCATAAGACGCTAATATCCACCATATTATAAATTTTGAATAATTTGACGGTTATAAAACACTGAGAAACATAACATTCAACAAACCCATTTTGTTTTCCACCTGACTGTACAAGGCATACATTGTATCAGCTTACTCTGTCAACAGCCATCACCCCCAAAACTCACACACATTGACTTAGGGACCACAGTTTTGTTGACAAGGCGAATACCTCTGAGCCCAAACGATACGCTGGTTTAGGACCAGCTGTAAGCATGACCAACGATAGGTTATTGAATATTTGATGTTATTGCTGGCTGTGAGCTATTTTGTGAATAAAACACACCCTATCAAACAGTTTGGAAAGTTGGTGCGCTTATCAAAGGGACCTTTTTCTATTTTCGTTTCGCTTTCTCTATCTAGTCCCAGCGGTACGGCTTTCAATACTATCATTTTTTGTTTGTTTGCTTTGAAGATGTGTTTGTATGTTAATTATTTTAATTTGTTTAGCTAAATAATATAACCGTGTAATATAATGGCCTGAAATGTGAAAATTGTTATTGTGTATCAGAATTAATAGCCAGGCTTTGTTTAGTTTAGTTAATTAACTACTAACGAGCATTTTGGAGAGGGCTACCAGAAAAAACGCCATAAATATAAAATTATCCATACACAATCTACACATATAATAAAACTCTAAAATTCTGTTTCTACGTTCGATTTTATGTATGTTTGTGACCAGCAAACTAAAAAAATATTCATAGGATCGAATTGTTAATTCTTATTTGTACTCCTTATTTTTAAGAGAACCATGGTAAGCTATATACCATTTCGCTAGCTCATCAGTGACCAAAGTAGTATCGAAAATACCGGGCGTAAGCAGTGAACATCTGTCGTGGCTGGTATTTCTGGTACATAAGATGGCACGTGATATTAGCTGGGGTCTGAATGGGGAGAGGATAGGGGTGAGTCCATGTTTATTCTTGAATAATCGTAGGCATAGAAACACTTTTCTTGAAGTTTTATTCTTTTCTATCATTTGAAGTTGTCGAATGTGTTGATGTATTGTTTAATGTGAGTGAAGCCGTGGGGAAATACTAGTATGTAATACAAATGTTGTTTAATTAAGCATTACGGATAATTAATTTTACTTAACGCTAAATTTACAGTGTTTTCATCAAATGAAATAGAATCTAGTCCTAGCACAACAGATATTTGCTTCATCAGTACGGTGGGGCTACCTAAGAAGTAGAAATGGAAAAGAGAGCTTAAAGAAAGTGCACTCGCATTAACCTGTTTAAGAGCTGGGAAAAACCACAGTGACAAATAGAATGTGGAATATTAGCCTCAAACTTCATTCTCTCTGTCAAAGGTAATCAGTGGCGTGTCGTTGAGTGTTTACAGGTTAGGCAGAGCTTGTTATAAATGTGCCTATGATTTACTATCATGCACTTGAACCCCAATTAAACAATATTAAAAATTATCTGCTTTATATACCTCATATGTAAATAATTTTTTTTTTACATCTATCCATTGAGTGTTCTACTGAGTGATGAGAACATTGATTCACAGTACACTTTCATCTAATTTGACTTCCCTTGTAAAAACACTCCACGACACGTCACTGACTGCAATTCAGTTTGTTGCGAGCGTAATGCCTTTGAACACATGATCACTGTTGTGGATGTAATATAAAACAAGTTAAAATCTTTAGATAAAGAAACGTTCATTATCTTGTTAGAAAGATGAACCTTAACAAAAAATATATAACATTTTATTTGACACATGTCTCCATTTTCTGGATTAAAATCTCTTTCATCTTCTCCCATCAACAAAATTCTTTATTATATTATTTATATCTATCAAGTAGAATAATATTTATAATATATATATATATATATTGATCTTTAACACTAATATGGTAGAAGTTGTCATTATTGTAGGGTAAATGGTCTTAACGTCGGAAAAAAAGAATAAACAATATACAAAAAAAAACAAAGAACAATAAGGTTGCTTACCTTCTCCACACACACACACTCCCCCAAACCTCCCCTTTTCACTGTAAGTACGTCTCGACTAAATCATTTCTAACAAACCTTCAGTTGCTTCTTCAATCAATAGAGATCAAATTTCCAAGGTTTTTCTTTTATCTGCTTTCCTCTTCCCCGAAGGAGTACTATACATCGTACGTGCATCTATGCGACTCCCCAGGGGAATGCGCCTCGGCTACTGTGGCATAGAGGGGGAATTAAGAGGGAGAAGGGAGGGAAAGAAGCTGAATAAGTTACCTTTCAGACAATCTCTTCTATTATTTGGTTGGTATTCTCTTTTATCTTTCTTCATTCCTGTTCACAAAAATATGCTTCATAGCTAGAATTCGCGTAATTGTATTTACTTCTTTACTATTTAATGTTTCTTTTGAGGAAAAGAAGTTGTATTTTAAAATTAGTTCTATCTTTTCAACTGTATAGCTTGGACTTCTTACTTTGGGTGTATTTTGCGAAGCAGTAAAGACAACTAAGGCCACACTCTAGAAGCTGAGCTTCATTTACAAATTTAAATTTATTAAAAACTAATTTTAAACGTACCTTAACTATAAAACATACACCACACATATCATAATTATATATCAGTTGCGTATCGCTGAACGTTCTAGGGCAAGCATAAATAGTTTTAACTGTATCTATGATATGTTCTTCTTCTTCTTAAGTCATCAACCCGAAGGTTGATTTTATATTATTTCTATTCATCCGGTGTTGGGCATACACTCAGTTCTTCGGTTGGTTAGTGACGCCTGGACCATCTGGTAGCAGTCCCATGTACTAAGGAAATTAAGAAACTTTTATGGTTGCCGTTGCCCTCCACAATGAATGCATACAAGCTAGTGGTACAGGGCCTACCAATTTTGAGGTAAAGGTACTTTCACACAGCTCGCTTCGGTGGCCACATGGTTTAAGACGCTACTCTCACAGTAGGTTAGACTGCCGATTACAGGGATATCGAAACTCGGATTTAGGTTGGGAGTACTGAGGGTAATTTTTCCAAAATGGTTTTCCACCCTAGTTCCATGGAAATGCGGGTACACTCCCTCTAAAATATAGCCTTCTTCAACCCTAAAACTATTAGATTAGGCTTATTTAGTACGTAGGGGTATAACCTGAGCAGGTAGTGAGAAGTGGTGCTAAATAAATACTTTATACCATCTAGATCTTCTAGACTTATTTCTCATGCTACACTCGACATGTGATCAACGGCTTTACTTTCTTTTCCAAGGAATTTGTGACACGGATTTTTATATTTCAAGAAAAAGCCGATGACCTCTGTTGATTTTTAACCACGAACATCGGGTCCTAAGTTCACTACCTTAATCCAAGACCACTGAGGTTGACGGTGTTCTTCCGCTCATTAAAACACTTATTTTACCGGTATCCACTGCATTTTTATGTGAGGAACGTAGTACAGAATATTTGTATGATTGGTCAAATGGGACCAAGTGAGAGAGAACATATAATATGTATAGTTTCAACAAGCTCTGCTTACTTTGGCAGCACTGCACTCCATGACATTGATATATATTAATTTTCACAGCATCTTACTACCCATTCGGAAGATTCACAATAAACTGCATTAATGGTGTAGGGAAAAGAAAAATGTAAATGAGGAGGAAGTTTACTCTAATTACACCAATCCGGGATTTGAACACTAATCTCCTTGTTAACAGCAAACCAGTTATTTGGGATAGCGATGCCTTAGACCGTGTAGCCATTGATGCGGTCAATATTATATAAGCATTGTGTTCGAATTTCAGTCCCAAACATTGGTGTCCTTTGATAAATACCCGTGTATATTATAGTGATTGTATGTCACTGACTCGCTTTGCTCGTTGGGGCCCCAAACCCCCAGTGAGTTTTCTTTGCAAGTGGATGTTAACTAATGTAATTCCAGCGTTGTTTTGAACGTAACAACTTAAAGTTACCGGTATTTTATTGTATTTTTCACATATTATTTTAGTTTCTCCATACTTATAGGGCAGTTAGAATCATCAAATTTGGCACGCTTATGGTAATTGAATGTGCCAATATGCCTGCCAAATTTTATGATTCTAGCGGTCCCATAAGTGTGTCAGAAAATTAAAAAAATGTGTGGAAAATGTGCAAAATTTACCTAAAATCAAAAAATCTAGCTCTCTCTCGCCAAATCCATAGCTGCTGGTGCAATCCGATTTTTGATAGGTCTTACCGTTTAGCCACAATAGACCTGCAAAGAAAGGTCCTGGCCGACTTTAAAGTTTCTCCACCATTTTGAATTTTTTTCAGTGGTTAAAAAATATATTTTTTTAACTTTTTGGAATTTTCCCGTCGGTTACAAGCTAGAAGCTATAAGTTAGCCAAATTTCAAGTTTATAGCTCATCTAGAAGTGGGTAAACATTAATGTCAGTGAGTGAGTGAGTCAGCCATGTGGCTTTATAGTAGTATAATTATTAAATACTTACCATTGAGGAGGAGGCTAGGGTTCATATACCAGCGGGATGTAATGAGGATGATATTCCCAAAAGCTTTTCTTTTATTCCTACATGCAAATGTGGGTAACGTTTTTTTAAGTTCTACCATTCTCATCCTTAGTCCCATTAATGTAAATATGTGGATAGTCCAGAAGGGCAATAAAGCGCTGCTCTTTCTCCATATCTCTCAAACACACACACACTTTCTCTTTCCCACACATTCTCGTTCACAAATATATACACACATTAAATATATCTGCCGAACAAATCCCTAACTATTTTTTTTTCAACTGTCTTGAAATAAAGTTAGAATAAAAAATGCTAACACATTTTATCTTACGGTAGTTAAAAGGCCACAATGAATAAACCCTTTTGGATTTGTTTTCCCACATGATTTGTAGATCTCTTGAGGATTATTCTTTTTATTCTAATCACCGTTATTTATCTTGACTTTCTATTTGTTTTCTCCTCCATACGGTACCACCCTTCACTTCCACCCTCTGAATTGCATCCCCTTTACCTCCTAGCCTACAATCTATTATCCTAATCGCCTCTTTTTATTGCCTGGGATTGTCTTTGTCCCGTACGATCTGTTCAAATACATTCTAGCCCCCTTGAAATCATAAGAACGCTAGTATGAAAAACAATCCAGATGGGGATCTTGATTCCACGTCCCTAGTAGGTGAAATGGTAGTTCACTTCTCTGTCCCAGAGATAATTCTAGCGAGACGAAATTATTTTATCACTAGTAGGTGAAGAGTTAAGTTAAATAATTGTCACTCAGAGAATTGATATTAAGTGGAATTATTGACGTATCCAACAGTGACATAGCTATATTAATATACAAAGTACAACATCTAGAAATTATTGTGTTACGCTGATGAAAAGTAAATATGAAACCAGAAACATAGAAACTAAAGGTACTTGAAGAAATAAAAACATAACAGTCTTATTCGAAAACGATTCTAGCCATTTTAATTAGATTAACTCGTTTATACAAGGTAAGGCAATTATTAGTCTTGCATAAATCACATGCCCCCATCCTCCTTACCAAAATTTTTAACAAAAGTCCAGATTAATTATAATTATTTTTGATACATAAATCGTATTTCTGATTGTCTTCAAATTTGGTATATTAACAAATTTTTATCGTATTTTGGTGCTGCTTTATTTCAAACTTGAGGATATATAAGTAAGGACTATTTCACCTATAGCCGCAAATATAATAATCTAAATAGGGAAGTTAGTGTATGAGTCTTCCACCCTTACCAAATAAATATTGTATTTATATGAAGTGTACCAGCATTTACGTATAGGGATAGTGGAAAACCATTTTGGAAAACCACCCTCGGTACACCGACCGAGATTCAAACCTCAATCTCCTTGTCATTGGTAGGCTAGTATTCTGAGAGAGTAGCATCTTGGACCATGTGACCACCGAAGAGGGTTATTCAGTTATTAAATTTGTAATTGAAAATGGGGGGAGTTTAAATATCTAGGTACTATACTTTCTTATGAAAGCGTATAACCCGAATGGGTAGTAAGACGCGGTGCTAAATATTATTATTACTTTCTTATGAAGTCCTCATTTTGTCTTTTGTGTAGGACTTGTTTCTTGAAAGAATTTGTCTGGCTATGTCAGGGACGAGAAGAACTCGCTTATAAATTAAAGCACCTTGTATGCATAGGTAATTAGGCAGTTAATAGAAATGAAAAAGAGAAAAATATTCTAATTAGTATTTTAACTGAGGGTCTACCTTTATATTAAATTCAAGCAAATAATTCTATATTTTTATTTAAGGCATTGAATATAATAATAGTATATAAAAATTATATTGTGAATTTGTTTACCGTGATAAATTTTGTATTTAAAATATTTCTTAAGATTTAAAACAAATTTGTACATATCACATTTAAAATATATTCTTTCTTAGCTATCGATATTATAATAATTACTTGAAATTATGTATTCTCTCAAATATATATTTATTTAAAATGGTATATTTTACCATACCTATTTGTTTGTTAGAAAAAAAAACTGGCTAAAGAGCATATTATTTTAAATTACCAAACGGCGTTAACTTGATTTTGTATTGCAAAGCTACTATTCAACATTTTCACTAACAAAAAAGCCATAACTCTTTCTTACATGCATAAATATAAAGACATCCAAATATTACGAACATTTATGTAATATTCCTTTGATTTTTTTTAAAAACTGATATGAATAAAATCAATCCGTAACCTTTAGAATTAGCTTGCAGACAAACTAATTCACATTAGAAGAGTTGAAAGTTCCCCTACCCACTAATGGGGACGTGGAGTGACCGTCAAATCAACTAGTCTGATTTACTGATGACGAATAAGGGTTTGAATCCACCCAGTTTTTTTTTAAATTTCTTATCCTACCTCGAAGCAAATGCGGGTAGTTTTCCTACCATTTCTAGCTTCCTCATGAATAACTCACTAATGCAATTAATTTATGAAAGTTCGTACGGGTAGCAAGATGCGGAGTCCGTGAAATAATTACACCAAATTAAATAATGAAATTGTTTTCTCTCATATTGTTTTATAAAGTTATTTTATCTGCCGGTTTTTTACCAGAGCATATGTATGAGAACTGTTAAAAAAGTTGAATGAAAGTATTCTCCCCCCCCCACCCCTTTTTCCTCTCCTGCTTTACAATCCTGTTCAGACTTTGCTCCCTTTCATCTCCTTTCTTCCCACCTTCTTCGTGATCCTACTTACGAGTCGAGTTAAGTAACCTCTCTATAAGTATCGATCACCCCATCGATCTCTTCCCCCTCTTCAACAGCTGGTCGAGATTTGTACCTCTCTCATAGCAGAACATCGGGTCATCTAGAGAGTTTCCCTAAGAGTTATTTCTGTCGGGAGGGAGTTCCCACCACTTGTGGCAAGTCCACGGAATCTCAGGGAATCAGATGTACTTAACAATGAAGTGCGGGTGAGAGGGGATAAAATAAAATTCCTTCGGGGAGCTAAGACTTAGATTTGGTGAAAATTGCTGAAGGCCAAGGCTGAATAGATAGTGAGGCCGACTAAAGGCCTCAAATGAGGCCAAACAGTTGAATGGCTACATTTATTCTATGAGGCCAAGTATGAACGTACTATGAGGCCTAATTTAATTAGTATATGAGGCCAACTACAAGACTCCTTTGAAGCCAAATACATTACTCTTATGAGGATGACTACAGCCCTTTTATGATGCCAGCTACAGGAATCATATGAGGTCAACTAGAGTCCACCTATTAAGACAACTACAACCCTTCTATAAGGCTTATTAAAAACTTCTTATGAAGCCAGTAAGAATTATTTATTATATTAGTGAATGATATATGAATGAGATAAAATTTATATTAACTTAGCAGATAATAATAATTGTATCTATGGTTGATTTGTGTCAAATTTTCTGATTATTTAGTTTTCCAAGATTAATTTAGTTGATATTCAATCACTATTTAAATGCTACCAAATTACCGGCCAATATTTTTTATTTGTTTATTTATTTGGGATATTTTAAGCTAAGGCTACACTGAGCTGACCAGCACCGCACCGCACTGAATTTTCTAGCAAGCGGCTACACGAGCCGAATGTGACGGAAAACTCGAATGTATGCGTGCGTCACTGCACTCCTGCCATCGAAAGTAGTGTTGTGGAATCCTTGGAAGAACAATGTTCATAGTGTTTGAGCTCAAGCTTCACTTGATACAGAAAAATTAATTTATTTTATTGAGTGGTTAAATCAATTAGCATACATAGCCAAACAAATTTAACCCAAATAAACCTAAATACCATAGATCAATAAAATCCTCTACAGAAAAACTAGGTTGGGCTTTTTTTAAAAATAACCCTATTTTTTCCCAGCTCTGGTGTAAATTTACAATACGTTCCCGCGTGAACTGCTTGGTGGCTTCCGGAAACGTTCGAATTCTCATTCGTGTTCGTGGATTTGTGGCTACACGGTCCACACCGCACCGCAAGAGTGTTGATGAATGTTCTTTCGATGATTCGTCCACGTTGGTGCGGTGTGGATTCGTGTATACACTTGCATTTAAAACATGGATAGCACTCATCCGGAACTATACGGTGTGGTGCTGGTAAGCTCCTTGTAGCCGTAGCTTAACTTGCACCTTCTGTATAGACTGATCATATCAGCACAAGAGAATTTCTATGAGCGATAGAGAAAGTCCCTACTAATTTTGCCCAGAATTTTTTTTCATATATCGTAGAGGGTTCTTATATATGCCACAAAAGACATGGTATCGATGGCTTTACTACCCCTCCGAAGGAAATTATGCTACGGACCTCTGCCGGGTTTAAACTCACGAACTTTTGGTCCTTAAACGAGTACTTTACCTCAAGACCACAGAGGTCGACACTGACCAATATAACTTGAGCCAGTATCTAGATAGCCTAGTACTCAGTCTACATAGCTCACAGGCTATTTTTTTTTCACTACGTCTCACTATCCATTCGGGTTATACGCATGTGAACTAATTAATATAATGTGTTATGATGACTTTATAAGACGTGTACTCTCATTTGTGTGGAGGGAGAGTGGAAATCAAATTAGTAAAAATCATCCTCAATAAACTTTTATTTTGCTGCACTATTGCAGTTTATATTTTATGAGATACATCAGTAACAATGTAACTAAAAATCAATTGACGTCATCAAGGATACCAAATTCTAGTCTCTATAAACTAAGTAAAAATGTCTACTGGACTGGTAGAAAGAAAAATGATCCAAAGACTAAATGGAATGGGGCCTTCTGCAAACTAGACTCTTCCTATAATTCCTGTGACGTCACCACCTAACCATTAAGTACTGGACTGGTAGAAATATAAAATATCGAGCACTTGACTGCTGTCTTCTAGCAATTAGCTCCTTCCTATAGGTCCTGTGTCGTCACCACCTAACCATTAAGTACTGGACTGGTAGAAATATAAAATATCGAGCACTTGACTGTTGTCTTCAAGCAATTAGCTCCTTCCTATAGGTCCTGTGACGTCACCACCTAACCATTAAGTACTGGACTGGTAGAAATATAAAATATCGAGCACTTGACTGCTGTCTTCTAGCAATTAGCTCCTTCCTATAGGTCCTGTGACGTCACCACCTAAGCAATACGTACTGGACTAGTAGAAATATAAAATATCGAGCACTTGACTGTTGTCTTCAAGCAATTATCTCCTTCCTATAGGTCCTGTAACGTCACTACGTGAACAAGAAGCTCGTCTACAGGAGTGGTAGCAAAGGAAACCATCCAACACTTGATTATCATCTTCTACAAATTAGCTCCTTCCTCAACTCCTGCGACATCACCATGTGGACAAGAAGTTAGTCAACTGGTAGCAAAGGAAACTATCCAACACTTGAATGCGGCCTCTTGCAAACTAGCTCCTTCCTTTCACCACATTCTGTTATAGTAGTTCTTCAAGCATCTGTGCACGCGCGTGAAGCAAATAATTCAACTTTGAGGTGCCCACGATATACCCTGTCGGGTAAAATATAGATTACTGTTGAAACCCGTTGAAATAGTTGACTTAATCTCATTAGGAACAAGGCAGTGGATGGTGTTGTTAGTTCAAAAGGGTTCACCTTATGTCTGGCTGGTAAAGGTGTTTAGACAAATGGAGGGGGGCTAGAAATAGGTTGATGGCAAAAGAGGGAGAAGGGGGAGGCAATTCACCATTATTCTCTTTGACTATACTATCTGGTTGGTATCGTTGTCCGTGCAACTGGAATGATTGGCTTACCTCAACGTTCACATTATTATTTAAATTGGAGATCCAGAGCCTACCACAAAGTTTCTACACTCCCCCATTATTCTATTGTTCATGTTAACTTTTAGGAGGTCATAAGTGCCCGACTGGAAATAATTAAAAAAAAAATTGATGTTTACACCCTTTTTATTTTTGTCACTTTATTCAAACACGACTTAAATATTCTCTCATGAAAACTATTTATTTATTCATAGCTGAGAAGATTAAAGGCATGGTGAGTAAGTCATACTGCGCTTAGGGATGATGGTATTTGATTCCAAAATGATGCAATTAGTTTGGGATTTCCTTATCTTCCCTCTGAAAATAAATATTTTAGCCAAGTTTATAGATTCACCTACCTTATTTGTTCTCTAAAATTAGGTAGTTTTTATCAAGCTATGATGTATGTACCGTACATGGTACAGTAGAGTTTGATTTTCATATGAAGACATTATCTTAAAAATGTAAAATTATATGACCATAATGGTGGAATAAAAATACTACAATTATTGTATTTACATTACTAGTTCGTTTTATTAATAACTAGTTGAAGTAATGTACTGTACCTGGCGTTGCTCGGTATAAATGAATTTAGTTTAATGAATGTACATATAAAGTAACTTTAAAGCTAGTGACTTTAAGCTTTGCACTCACTGCCTGTGGTCTTTTTGCCTCTGAACTGATTTTTAATTAACTAGAGATAATCTAATACGTATATTGAAATTCCGGCTTTAAGATGCACACGATCTTGTACAAGGGCTACTATTTTTTTTAAAAAGAGCTTTAGACCTCTGTGCAATGTACAGTACTTGACAGACAAACAAACTATAAATTTTATTACTATAGATGTAAAGATTAATAATTTTACAGTAGTCCCCAAGAAATATTATTGGAAGTTTTTGGTAACGCTTTTAATTAAATTGATTGATAAGTCAAATAAGACATTTTTCTAGAATACCAAATTTTAATAACTTTCAATCAATGTTGGTGGTAAAAGCTGGACTCGCTATAAAAAATCAGGGCTTGGCATTACTGCCCCATCAACCAATTAGTTGAACAGCTATAATTATTTGACCATATTTAATCGCATTTACTGATGTGTGAGATGATATCTTCCTTATATCTAGAGGGGCTAAAGCCGTGGATGAAAATAATATTAGTAATTGGTTCTTTCTACACGTCAAGGTTATTTGCATTTAATTACACTAATGATGTAGGAATGAAGAACTTATGTTTTAAACTAAATTAAATTATCTACGTGCCCACTAGTGCTGGTATTAGAAATTTAAAGGCTACAAATAATTATGAAATTCATACTAGAAAAGCTTATAAAATATGTAATTTGGGTGTCCAGTATAGAAATACGCCTTTTACCTACTATAATTATAATAACAATAATACATGCGATAAAAGCTTAGATATTTACATACTCTCGTTGTTAAAACATAAAAGGACCATCGTCTAATGAAGACATTTAATCAAGTTTTTTAATTCTGTCTTTGCTTAGAACTTGCCTCCCTGGATTATGAAACACGAGATCAGCTTTGATGTATTATTAAAACCTAGACATTAATTAGAAACAATTTTTTTTAGTTATTTATAATGTCTCAATTAAGTATTTTGTTGCTCATTAGTATTATTTACCCTTGTTTCATATTTCTTTATTTATCACTTTATGTAACAATAAATAATAATTATAATTTAATTTATCATCTTGTTTCACAAGAGTAATTTTATTCACGCTGACCATTTTCTCTGATACATTTAGTATTCTACTAAAAAATAATTTTAAATTAATTAAAAAGATTCTTCTTAAATCCAGTATTTTATACTCAACTGAATAGTAACAATTTATTTAAAAAAAAATACACTTCTAGATGGTGGCTACTTAAAATTTTCGTGGTCTTATTTTTTTTCCACAATAACTGGCAAATACGTGTAACAATTTTAACAAAATTTAGCAGGGATATTCTTTGAACCTAGGCTGAACGATGTGCCTAGTTTTTTTAATCTAGTTATTTGTTTCAATATTGTGGGTATTCTAATGTTTTTCATTTAATAGATTATCTCAAGTGATTTGAATTTATTATTCTAATTGATTGATTGAGTACCTAGGGTTTACTTTTTTTTAACTTTGACAATTATATTGTAAATATGCGTGAACCACGGCTATCATTTATAAAAATTTACTATTTAATATCGTATTAAACTGGTTTTCTATATAATTTGATCACCAAGGAAGAATATCAACTTCAAATATAAGGATCTAAAGAAAATATTTCTGCTTGAAATCCATAGAGAAAACTTAATACTTTAGTAACAATCAGAACATTACATAATTTTTAACAAGATGTTCTTAGCAATTTTTGAATGGCATAAGCGTGGCCTACAATTCAAGGAACTACTAGTTATTTATGTTTAAATTATAAGATTATAAAAAACACCACTAAAAGAGAATTTCTTGTTCCCCTCCTTTAAGGTCAAGTAAAAGATTTCATTGTGGGATGGAAGAGAACCCGAATTAAGGTCAGTAATTTTACAGATTTTATGACAAAATAAATTGTTTCCCTCTTATAAAATAAGATGGCGTTTCAGTAGATACATTTAGTTCATCTTTTTAAAAACAGTGATAGCAACAGTTCTTAAATATTAATCATGAAAATACTAGAATTTAATGAGAAGCTTTTTACATGAAGATAGAAAGTTCTCCTCTAATTGCAGGATTCTCGTGAGAAATATAAAGAATTATTGATATAACCTTATGTAGAAATTAAACTGAATATATCTAATACAGAAATATTTTATTTTATTTGTCAAAAAAAAGTGTTATAAAAGTTTTTTAAAACTGGACCCTAACTCGCTTTCCCTTACATTCCACCTAAAAGACTGATGCTCCTTCATAAATTTCAGGGGCTTAAATAAACATGTTCAAATATGTATTGTTTCAAAGGATCAAGGTCAAATGTATTCTGAAGTACTTTAAACTCAGGTATCCATCCGCTTTCACTAGCTGGCTTTATTTAACAAGCCCTTTTAATTCAAGATTCACATGTAGCTGAATAGGCATATTTAATTTATTAATAATATTAGTAAAACAATGTTACGTTTACACAGTACATTTTTAAGCTAGGTTGATTTCATAGAGGGCAAACTTCGTAATTTACGTGGTTTTTTTTGCTAGCTATATTGAATAATTAAATGTGATACTGACCACGTTGGATGGAAGCTCGACAGAGTTTTGAGGGAGCCGTGGGAATTTTTTTTTACCTCTGTCTCAGAGCGTTTTTGAGCTTTTATAACCTATGAATGTATTATTTATTTTTAAATTGACGTGGAACTATCTTACTTTGTGTCTGATTAGCCGATATAGTTAAATATATATAGAAATAGCCATATCTGACAACAAGTAACGCCACAAGATATGCTTTCAACTTATCATATATAAGGCAATTTTGGCGGCCGCAAGAAAATATGTTTGTATTTTATAAAAAGCCCTTTCTGTGACAAGTAACTGTATTAAGCTCAACTGTGGGTTCATATCACCCTGTATTGATTATATTGGGTGTTAAAATAATCTAAGCGCGTGCGTGTGTTCTATAACCAATATAACCAAATTCCAGTCAGTGGAGTTCATTATTCTTTGTTAGATGTTGATGTTCCATGATAAACAAATTTTAAATTGCAAGCTGACAAGTGTGTTTAAAAATTTCCGTTTCGTACTATAATAAATTATACATTTATTAGATTGATTTTTTAAAAGCTTATATTTCAATTTATAAGTCAGAATAAATTATTGTTTGTGGTACATGTAATTAATTTTTGCAGATGTTAAGATTTTAGCAAATAATATTCTAATACACAAAACTAGCTTTCTACACGTAGGTGTCTTATTTACTTCAAGACCATACCTTATTAAAATCAAAACTAATTTAATAAACAAGATATATTTTTACCTTAACTGAAGCACCCTTACTAAATTTTAACTCTCCAACAAACACTGATTATATGTTATATTTGTTTGATTATTTTCGTTCACAATCATACAATATATATTTATATTTTATGTTTACTTTTTGTAATTAATATTATGTGGCATACATATTTGAAGATTAATTATAATGTTAGTAATGTTAAATATTTAAACTCTACTATAAATATTTAACTAAAATTAATTATCCATAAACAGAAACAAATCAGTTCATAAATCTAAATGATTTATAAACAAATCAAAGCTTGAAACTGACATGCGACATCACTAACGATTGAAATTATTAATAAGCACATTTTCTTAATATTTAAATTTTTTTATAGTTGGCTTGATAGAGTACATTAAGTTTATAACTTATTTTATTACGTTTTGATACCCAAATTCTATTGTTTTTTTTCTGTGCATTTGCCTTAATACTTAAATACAAAATCCCTAGCTACAAGTTTAATGTGTGTGTGTGTGTTTTACAGCGTCTTAGTACCTGTTAAGGCTACACGGATATTTTGATTACTACATTAGAGTATAAATAATAATAGTAGAATCTAGAGGAAATTTATCCACACTTGCATAGAGGAACAGGGGGATTTTTCTTTTAGCACTGCATTTTACTACCCGTTTGTATTATACGCTCATGTACTAGCTACGCTAATAGTTTTAAGGATTAGAAAGGCTATATTTAGAGGAAGTGTACCCGCATTTTCGTGGAGGTAGAAAACCTCATTACACCCGACCGAGATTATAAGCTCTATCGCCTCGTCCTGGACAGTCAGTCTATTACGAGTCACTTTAGGCCATGCGGCCATCAAAGCAGATGACAGGGGAAACTCTTTTAAAAAAATATGCTCAGTATACACAACCGGATCTTAAACCCTTACCTTTCCATTACCGAAAAAGCAAGCTTTTTTTTTTTACTTAGCACCGTTCGGGTTATACGCTTAAGTACTAATTAAGCTAATAGATTAGGAATTTGGAAGGTTGAATTTAGAGGAAGTGAACCCGCATTTGCGTGGAAGGAGAGTGGAAAACCATCTAGGAAAAATCACCCCCAGTTCACCCGATCAAGATTAAAATACTCGATTTCTCCGTCTTCGGCAACCAAGCTCAACACGAAACTAGCGCATTAGCCAACTACTTCACTGAGGCGGGTTAAAGCAGGTTAATTGGTCTTTACATATATAGAACGTGCCCATCGAGACGGATAAAGTTAGTTCTATGTTTATATGTGTGATTGCCTCTATACGTGGGCTAGATTCTAGGCTGATGAAGTACGGTTTGTCCGGGAGAAGGTTTTAGGTTTGACTCCTAAACAGACGTATTAAAGTAGTGTTTCTTAAATTATTTTACACTCTAATTTCACGCAAATATGGGTACTATTCCTTTAAATTTGACCTTACTCATAGCTTGTAAGTATAAAGTATGCGTACAACTCAAACGAGTACTTCTACATGGTAAGTAGGATGCATGGGGGTAAAATAGCTTCCAGTGAAGTTAATATAATTTGAAAGGGTTTTGAATAATAAAATTATGAAAATGTTTTTATAAAATGAATTTATTTAAGATGTTTTAAAATTTAATAGCTGGTATAATTAAATAAGTGGGGACAAAATTCAAGATTCACGGTAACGAAACAAAATAAAGAAAATCCAAGAAGAAGTAATGTAAATAAAAGGGAACTAAGATGGCCACAGGGTTTAAGAGTGTATAATTAAAAACTTTATCATAGTAGAAGAAACTTTCCCTTTTCGGACCAACCCTTGGAAAAATTTTGAATTAGAATTTTAATTCAATATGCATGTAAGAAAAAAACTTATGTTGACTCGTCTTAGTCTTATTAATCAAATATACATTGATCGGTGAACTTACTTTACTTTTACTAGCGTATATGACGTGATTTTTGTTGGTACTTGATTGGATCATCAAGTTACTTGCAAGCTTACTTCACTGAGGAGAATCTTTCTACAATATAAACTAGAAATTGTAACCAACCTCGGTGTCTGAATGGTCTAATGCATCAACCTTGAAAATAAAGACTAGACCACCTATGATGGAGAGATCGGGGTTTGAATCCCTCTTGGTTGTACTGAGGTGATTTTACTAAGTAGTTTTCCACCCTCCCTACACGAAACTTCAGGTACACTTCCTCTAAATACAACCTTTCTCATCTCTAACACATTAGCTTAATTAATACATAGTCATATAACCCTAAATGGTAATGAGACGTTGTGTGAGAATTTATAAATATAAATTTTAACTACGCCAATATGGTTACTTTTCATCTCACCGAAAATTTAAACTAGGGGTCAGCAACCGATGGCACGTGTGCCAAGAGTGGCGCGCGGAACTATTTTCAATGGCACGCTGAGCGATTTGAATAAAAATAATATAAAACCTTTATTTTTAATTAGAACCATTAATGTGAGTAATAATTTTAATAACAACGTGTTTTATATTTAGATGATTCAATTGTTTTATTTCAAAATTTAAAAAAAATATATTTTCAGAACTTAAATTTTGCAAGACACATTTATAAGTTTTGTATTTATTTTTATTTCTATTAAATACTAAATATTCAAGAAACAGTAGTTATTTAATGTATTCGATCTAGAAACATGATTTCACATTTAAATTTTACAAGTTGAACTTAAATTTATTTTAATAGTTGTACTAGTTAATTATTCTAAAAACGTAAACGAATTGGGTAGGCTTAGGTTGGTTGGTAATCTGAGCGACTTTGCAGTATTACTTCGGCACAACACTATTTAAAGGTTGCAGGACCCTCTTCTAAACCAAGATCTTGAGAGATACCAAAATTGGTGTGGTTAGTTGTGTTGACAGGTTGAGCAGAACTTGCGCAAACTATATCTTTGATTGGTTACTATCACTCAGTGGAATGTTCACTGGCCAAGCAACTAGTGGACATATATTCACATGTAAGCTATGTAGAGCGGAACCCATGCATGGTTGGTCAAATGAGTATAAGCGTGCGCATGGTGTGACTAACGGGGTTGCCAGCTGGAAGAAGTAGGGGGTGGGATACACGCCACCCTTATCTTAACTGAAGATCTGTTTCTACTTCATCCAAACAATTATAATAGATTAAAAACCATAAAGAATCAATGTTTTATTTTCCAAAATTACTCTTTGAAAAATAATAACTATAAATAATTGCAACGTCATCCATTGACCACACTAAAAACGGGATCATAAGACTATATATTAGCCTTTGCAATATCTATCGACATGGTTTCTAAATAAAGTATTTACTTCTTCCTTTTTTTCCTCTTTTTTTCTTGTGGCAAGGGGAGGGTGCCCCGGCACTCATGGCACCCACGCTGTGCCCGCTCATGCAAATTAGTCCTAATTAGGAGAGAACATATCACAGGTAATGTTTGAATAATCTCTCCCTACCCTGTTATCACTCCATGACTGACCAATGACCACCAATACATACACAACTTATGAAATGTTTTCCTAGATCGGTTTCAATTTGGCCAACCACACGATCTGTCAACATATGCGGATTGGTAGAGCGTCTGCCTGCTGAATTAAAGACCCAAGGATTTTTTTTTCTCTCCGAGTTCTGTGTCTCACTACCTGTTCGGGCTATCCAGATGATCCTAGATTTGATTCCTAACATGTTTTAAAACGTATCATTAGGCGAATCAGATTTGCCCATTTTAAAATTAATGAATAAACGTCAGGGGGACTGGATGGGATGTTTGTTCTATAATTAAGCTATTTGTGATCCATGTGTTGATATCATGAAGTGATTTTAGATTGCACGTTAAATAACCCAAACTAAAACAGAAATATTAAAAACACACATGGTAATGTTTGTTGCTTGGGCTTGGTTGATTAAAATCTCTGTTTCTAGTTCATTACACATTTCATACTGACCTCAGATGTAGGTCCGAGGGACTCTTATAGGTTACGTCTTTCTTTTTGCCAGAGATGCAATTTTTTACATTGATTTTTCTAATGATTCAGTTAGTAAAATAAGTTTGAAATTTAATGATAATGTTTTCAAAACTAAAAAAAAAAGATTTAATGATATTTTTTTAAAATAACACGCTTTTCCATTGGCGTTGAGTGTCCCTTACCACACGTATTTAGTTTTTATGGTTGGATATATATTTTTTTATTTAGTACCGCGTCTTACTACCCGTTCAGGTTACAAGCTTAAGTACTAATTACGCTAATGAGATAGAAATTGGAAAGGTTGAATTTAGTGGAAGTGAACCCGAATTTGCGTGGAGGGAGAGTGGAAAAACATTTAAGAAAAACCACACCCATTTCACCCGACCGAGATTCGAACCTCGATCTCTCCATCCTCGGCAGTCAGGCTCAACACGAAACTAGCGTGTTATTTAAGGTGCGACCGAAGGGAGCGAAAGTATTTTTAAAGTTTTTATAGAATTGAAATTTTTTGGTCAAAATAAATCAAATATTAGTGACTACAGTAGGCCCAAATATTTGACTTACATGAATTTGAACTACGAGAATCCGTAAATACACGATTGTAATACTTCGACGCACGACGAGGCTCGCCATCTATCCAGTGCCACTTCAAAAATAATAGATGACGTTGCTAGTAAGATCGCGCACACCTGATAGTGTCACCGTGATTTTTTTGTCCATACCTTGAGTGAAATGCTTTTTTTATTCTCAAAGTTTTATTTTCATAAGCAGGACCAGTTTAGCTAAAATTAGCCTTTGAAACGAACATGCAACTCAAAAATACATCGTAACACCATTCGACCACGTGGTTTTAAACTTGCGTGAAAACGTATGAAACAAACTATCCACGTAGGTCAAGGACCTAATGTAGCGTGAACCTGAGGTGTGGTCACGCGGTCTAAGGCGTCATTCTTACAATATACTGTATTGGATCTTGACGGAAAGATCAAGGTATGAATATCGGTTGGCTGAAAATTTGTTTTTACACCGTTAGTTTTTCCATCCCAACCAGACACTAATGCTGGTGCATGCACTCAAACTAACTCACTCATCAGCACTTGATGAACCAAGCAATTTACTAACTCTTGTGTTAGAATGCTTGAAATGAAAATAAACTGTAAGCCTTATTGATACACTTTTTAAAAAAATTGAACATTCAACTTGATATATACACTTCCAACCCCCAACCTAAATATAAGTTCACCCCTAACTCCAGCGAAGTGTTATGTTTCGGTATATGACTCACCCCCTTAAAGAGACTTCTATTCGAGTTCCGACAGGGGATGACAATTTAGTTCAAGCCAGGAGCGATATTATACCAGATAAGAATGATTTTACCCACTTCGGTGGCCACATTGTCTGAGGCGCTACTCTTCCAGTAGACTAGCCTGCCGATGATGGGGAGATCGTGGTTCGAATCTTATTCAGTTGTACTGAGGTTTTATCCAAACCGGTTTTATACTCTCTCTCTCCACGCAAGTTCGGGTACACTTCCTCTGGTTATAAAATCTTCCTTATCCCCAAAACCAATATCGCAGTTAGTAAATAAGCTATAATCCGAATGGGTAGTAAGACATGGTGCTAAAAATTATATAGATCTCCTTTATATTACGATACAAGATATGATACTTGTGTTCGGTATTTGTTAACAGTAATTGGACACTAACAACATCTTGCCCACGACTATACAATAAAACTCTTTCTTGGGATGTTGGCAGGGGTGCGGCACTAGAGGGTGTTTCTTGATTGGTCGCGAGGGGGTTGTAGGAGCAGACATAAGTTCATTTGAAAAGTAAGAGAGGAGTAGGGAAGATATTCATACGAGTGAGAGAGAGATAATTAGCTTTATATAGAAGACATGCTTGGAGGAGTGGTCTTTATAAGAAGAATATCAAGCTTATATCACCAAATTTTAGGTATTAATATACAGCCTAGAAAAAAGTAGCAGCTGTAACTGTATTTTTTCTGTATCTTTACAGGAAACATGACAATATCACTCATTTTCATGCCGTCTCTACTTTTTTGACAAAGCGGGTGAAAAAAATAAACACACACTTAGTTTGATAATCATTTTAATTTCCTATTTTAACCACTTAACGAATATTTATGCAGACATAATACTATTACTAACAGCACATAAATCCCATTGGTTCTCGAATAGTCGCTGTGCTCTGGACCCGTTTTACAGTCTGATTAAGCTTATGAGTCTGTTCTCAGAATAATTATTTTAAATAAATAAAATAAAATACCTATGATTTCAAAGGAAAACATCGATAAAAATTGTTTTTAAAAACAAAGCTGTATTGTGCTTATTTATTAACGCATCAAATAACAAGATAATACATTTAAAATATAGGCAAGTTAAAGATAAATTTTATAATTTAAAGACATATCAATGGGAAAGATATTGTTCCCATAGGTTCACGAACCCCTGAAATCTATCCACGGACCACATTAGGGTCATGGACCCTTGGTTAAAAGCCCCTGGTCTAAAGAGCACTCTCGCAATAGACAGGATTACGACTAAGGAGAGGTTGGAGTTCAAATAGTAGCTGGATATACTGACTATAATACTAAATAGTTTTAAACTATTTCTCCACGAAAATGCTGCTACATTTCCTATAATGTATAGCTCTCATCCCTATTTAATTTATTGTGTATACATGGCCAGCCAAAATAAAACAAAACGTGCGCAAAAAAAAAATAACACGACTTACAAACATACTGACTTAGGTTGAGGTTGAAAGAATCTGTTAGTTAAGAGAGCTTACCACATTCACTCATTTAAAGTTGATCTCGATTCATCAAGGAAAGACAGTAGCTAATGAGACTATTTCATTAAATTTTTATACTATTTTTATTTAAAATTTTTGGTATTATCTATCTATCTTGGCCACGACACAGCAGGACTGAAATTCAGAAATTAATTTCTTTCCAAGCTACATATCTTTATGGCTTCCATAAAATATATAACCTGACCCTTATTTTTTCTAATTAATCGCACCATTAGGCACTTGGTATAAATATCAAGTCCGCTTTGCCAGTTCAGTTAGTGATTCAAATCCTGAGAGGTATACTGAGGGTGGGTTTTCTAAAATGTATTCCTGTTCTATCTCTCTCTCCACGCAAATGCAGGTAAAATTCATAAAGATTCTTCTTCTGGGATCTCTATCATATTGGTGTAGTTGATAAATATGTCTATAACTCATACGGGTAATATGACGTGGTGGAAAAATGTATGTATAGTTTTTCTACTGTTTATTTTACTGATATGAATATTATTTTAAATAAAATGTATACCTCATTTTCACTTTTAAAAAAATAATTCACTCTCTAATTCCTTTGTGACTAGCTTACAACTTTTTTCTACTATTACTATAATTTAAAATTAGATAAAAGTGTATAATCTATTATTTTTAAAGTGACGTTGTGGAGAAAGGAAGGAACTAATAAAAGCGCTCCACAGAAAGCGTGAATAATCTTTAAATGAAGTATTTCCAATTGTTACCGTCTTGACTTGTATTTTTGTTTTCAATTCCAAAAGCTAGAAACACTTGTTCCACACATAATTATTATTTAGCACCACGTCTTACTAACCATTCGGGTTCTACTCTTCACTCATAATTACAATCAATTATATTAATTAGTGACCAGGCTCAACTTATGACTCGCGAGATCTATAGTTTGGAGTCTCACCATTCAGCTACCATGACATATTAACCCCTTTAATTCCCTTTAAATGTTTCGTAAAATAACAATAAAAAAGAGCACAACAGTTTAAATAAAAATAAAAATAAACCCTGTCGCAGATTCTACCATTGAAAACAACCCGTTAGTTTGTAAAGAGTTGTTTGTAATTCGCAGCTTGTGTGTGCTTTGTTTACCACAGCGTTAGTACCTTTGTTTAGAAATAGAGCGCGGCACAAGGTAATTGAATATCTATGGCTCTCCGAGAGTTGAGGATTTGGGCTCTTGTTGAAAATTATATATGCCTTGCGTGTGAAAATGTGATGCTTATCAAATGGTGAGTGCAGACAGAACTGGATGAGTACATTTTGACGTGTTGTAAAGAGAGGAGGGGTGTCTAGTGGTTTTGTATTGTATAGATCCTGCGCTGATGATTTAATGTTGTAACCCAATTTTTATTTTTGATAACATTATTTCATTTGACTCTCTTTAACTACAATGATTACATATATTGTTGTTTTAAACTTATCTGATTTAAATTTTAATTTTAATTTTAACATGGTATCGGTTAATATTAAAATGTTATCAACTAGAATTATTATTTTAATTTTTAGCACCGCGAATTACCATGCTTTCGGGTTATACGCCAACTAGAATTATTACTAAGAGTCATGTTGGGCTATACTAAGTTTTAAATAAAGTTATTATTCGACTTATCACCTGTTAATAGTCAAAGTATTAAATCTCTATATTGTGTTTAGATATAGCTATCCCATTTTTATATTATTTAAAAAAGGTGCGATCAAATAAACAAGTGTGTGTTTTATATTCTAAATCATCAAAGGAAAATTAAAAACTAAACTTACTTTACCAAATAATCTTAAAATATACAATTTATTCATTTATAACAGCGTTTAACTTAAAAACTTTTTTTTTAAATATTTAAAGTAGTATCTAAATTGGAAATTTCTTACTTTCAATGGTGAACCACTATATTTGAGTCTTTTATGATATATTAAAAAATGGGTATTTTAAATTCAATGTCAGATAGCTTTGAAATTCAAGCAGTCAGAAGAATGAATCAACAGTGCTTAGTGGGGAAGTTGAGGTTCGAATCTTGCCTGAGTACAATGGGTTGGTGTTCCATTTATGAATTATAACAGTGCTTTTTACCACTCTCCTTGATAATAAGGGTGCATTTCTTCAAAAATCCACCTCTTTGAATAAGCATTAATATTAATCCAAAAAATTAACATTTACTGTGCAAGGGCTGGAGCATATTTTAATTTATGATGTCTTTGTCTAAGAGGCTTCTTAAATAATTGTTTTTATACAGATACCCTGTGTTCAAATAGTTAATGCTAATACATTATTATTTCTACTACTATTGTAAATATTGATTATTATTACATCCTTTTCAATCAAATCATTAATTTCAATAAAATATACCCTAACATAGATTCAAACTCCTTGCGAGTGCTCACCTTTAAAAACCTTATTAGCTACTTGACATGTCTCTACTTAAGGGGGAAGTAGCGACTGATCAAATTGATAGAAATATCATTCTAGTCATGTCGCAAAGAGGGAGGGGAATTTCACTAGGATGGGGGTTTTATATGACGAGGAAAGAATTTTGAACAACGTAAATCAATTTGAAACTTGAGGTAGGTTACTTTGATCGCTATAAAGCAAGTTGTGCTCCTTTTGTTATAAGGAAAAGAATAAAAAGTAAATTTAATAAATCAAACTATTCTAACCGTTACTCGTACAAACTAGATTTTCATTTTATCTTACAAATATTTGAGTATAGTTAAAATATTTTAAAATGTTGTTCATATCATTTAATATTGTCATAAATATCATGTTTTGATCGAATGAGATAATAGATGACTTGCCCCAGTAATCCTTCCCTCTTTTAAGACATTGTTTAATTTGTTGATCGAAATGGAGAGTGGGAATATACTCTCCTTTATTATTATTATTATTATTATTATTATTATTATTATTATTATTATTATTATTATTATTAGCACCGCGTCTTACTACCCGTTCGGGTTATACGCACTTACTCTAATATGTAATGGAAGGATGATTGTGAGATGAAATGGAGGACCTACAGTTTAACGTGGAATCCGAACCACGGTGGAGGCCTGGCATTCCTCACATTCACAATCCTCACATTCACAAGTTGTGATTAATACACATCTTGTCAGATGTGAAGGAAGGGTTTGGCAATCAGATAAATCTGTGCCGGGACCTAGGATTGAACCCCGGACCCTCAGCACAGAAGCCTAACACCTTACCCCTAGACCACCAGGTCACCCTCCCCTTAATACCTTATGACCCAACATGGTTGTTAAACGATTAAGAAATTGAGAATTTACTCAAATGCAAGACGGAATGTGGCTGTTATCTTTTCACCACACATTCGATTGCTTTATTCGTTTGCTTTCTTTCTCGCCTTATTCTAGCCCTTTTGTAATGCTCCCTTTCCTAGACATATTTCCTAGACTTTTTTGAAGCATCCACACCAATAGACACGTGAAAAAAAAAGGCGTCAGTCTAATATCGTCTGATTCGCTAATGACGAGGGATGTATCAAATACCAATTTGGTGTATTTAAGTTTTATTTCCTTAATGGTTTTACTCTCTCCCACCACGCAAATGCAAGTAAACTTCTTCCTCTATAGTCCTCACCCTTGCACTTTTAGTGTGCATATTATGATGTGGATATCCCATATAAGATATACGTGAGGCACCAAAAATTAACTATCTAGGATAAAAAATAACTATTTTCGAATCACACATTAACAAATTGAATAAAGTACTTTTTTTTAGAAAATATTAACCTTATTAATGCAATCTTATTTGGGTATGCTTAAAAGAAAATTAAAACAGAGCAGTTATATCAATAGACCAAAATAATGTTTAAAATAAAAAATAATAAAAAACATATTGTAGGTGTTATGAAAGGAAAAACCTCTTCTCTTTGTTTAAACATTTCCGAAATATATTTATATTTAAATCTACCTTCACAAGCTATTCGAGAAAAAAATATTTTATTATTAATTTTACTGTCACACTGGCAACAATCATATTACTCAACCACACCAACATAACCTTTACTCAATAATATTCGGCTATAAAAATGTTTCATTTGGTAAGTAAAAATTTATTTTGTGAACGAGTAAGGTATTCTTAGTTTTATTATATTATATAATAATAAGGTTTGAAAACTTCCCAACTGATCCTAGTATATTCTATCTATTTGTTTTTGTGTTAGTCTTTTCTATATTGAAACTTTCTATCATCATCTATTTCTGTTTCTTATTTGTTCTTTGTGTCGAATTCATCCAGCAATTTCACACTCGCTGGTTTGAATAATAAGAATTTTTCGTCACCACAAACAATTTCAACTGGCGTCGTAGGGTAGACCTCAGGTTTCTTCAGAGCTTCTTCACAAGTTCTATGTCTATTCAAACAGTTCCGCCTTGCAGATTATTGGACTCCACCTCATTCTAAAAATATTTCTTTATGTTTGAAATTTAATTAAACAAATAATTGGAAAAATAATTGTTTTCACTTTTTTTTAAATAAAAAAATACTTTTCTAGATTTTAAGAGCTGCCTTTACCTTTAATCATTCCATAAACCATGAATAGTCTTTTTTTTATGATTACAATTTTTGTGGTTACGAGTTAAATAAGTCATTTGTTTCTGACAAACGTGTCTAATACATGTTTTAAACCGTCTCTGTGTTATAAAGCCAGTCTTTATGTACACATACACACAAGGTTTAATATTAACGCTCTCTCATTACCAATGAAATATTTAACTAGAGAATGTGTGTGAACCAGGCGTATCTACATGTTATCATTGCAGAAAGTCCAGTAGAAATAAATTAACAATGAAAGGTGTTAAGCTTACCTAGCTTGTTTCCACTATGGTGCAGCTTATATAATAGGACCACAAGGACTGAAGGTTAAACTATACATTACACACTTTAACAGTCAATTGAGCGTAACCCGCCTCGGTGGCGTAGTTGGCTAACGCGCTAGTCGTGTTGAGCCCGACTGCCGAGTACGGGGAGATCGAGGTTCGAATCTCGGTCGGGTGAACTGGGGGATTCATCCAGCAATTTCACACTCGCTGGTTTGAATAATAAGAATTTTTCGTCACCACAAACAATTTCAACTGGCGTCGTAGGGTAGACCTCAGGTTTCTTCAGAGCTTCTTCACAAGTTCTATGTCTATTCAAACAGTTCCGCCTTGCAGATTATTGGACTCCACCTCATTCTAAAAATATTTCTTTATGTTTGAAATTTAATTAAACAAATAATTGGAAAAATAATTGTTTTCACTTTTTTTTAAATAAAAAAATACTTTTCTAGATTTTAAGAGCTGCCTTTACCTTTAATCATTCCATAAACCATGAATAGTCTTTTTTTTATGATTACAATTTTTGTGGTTACGAGTTAAATAAGTCATTTGTTTCTGACAAACGTGTCTAATACATGTTTTAAACCGTCTCTGTGTTATAAAGCCAGTCTTTATGTACACATACACACAAGGTTTAATATTAACGCTCTCTCATTACCAATGAAATATTTAACTAGAGAATGTGTGTGAACCAGGCGTATCTACATGTTATCATTGCAGAAAGTCCAGTAGAAATAAATTAACAATGAAAGGTGTTAAGCTTACCTAGCTTGTTTCCACTATGGTGCAGCTTATATAATAGGACCACAAGGACTGAAGGTTAAACTATACATTACACACTTTAACAGTCAATTGAGCGTAACCCGCCTCGGTGGCGTAGTTGGCTAACGCGCTAGTCGTGTTGAGCCCGACTGCCGAGTACGGGGAGATCGAGGTTCGAATCTCGGTCGGGTGAACTGGGGGGCTTTTCCTAAATGGTTTTCCACTCTCCATCCACGCAAATGCGGGCTCACTTCCTAAAAATTCAAACTTCCCAATTCCTAATCCATTAGCGTAATTAGTACTTAAGCGTATAAACCGAACGGGTAGTAAGACGCGGTGCTAAATAATAAAATAATAGTAATAAAACTGAGTGTAAATATTTAGTCCAATACATAGACCTAGGCTTACTGATAAAAAGTTAAAAAATATATATAAATTTGATAATTTCTGTTCCGATAACATTGTTACCAATACTTGAGTAAATTTGACTAGGCATTAACTTATATTATACCCGTGGTTGCACGAGGGCTGTGTCCAAGGCAAGTAAGTCTTGACAGGACGGTAAGATTTTGTTAGGAAGAACACTAGAAGTTAGTTACTAAAGTTACTAAAACAATTTTAATATAATCATACTTTAAGACATGTTATCTGAAGATCACTTTTGATAAATATTATCAAAGCTTATATATAGAATAACACAAAAAATGTTGTAAAACGTTATCGATGTTGGCCGCAAAGAAATATGTTTGAATGTTCTAAACTGTTCTTCCAACCTTAATCAGGGTAAATAATAATAATAATAATTATTATTATTATTATTATTATTATTATTTTCCTCGCATTGCTTTTTCTTTTTATCGTATGACATTACTGACCGGAAGGGACATGGCATCCAGTTTGGTCGCCTGTATGTAGACTATTTGTCGCTCCGGTGGCAGAGAGCGTTGCCTAGGGTACATCTATGGAAGTTGTCTACATGTATTCGCAATGAGATGATATTGAATATGGCGGTGTGGGCCAATAGGAGTGTTCAACCTGAATTTTGCATAATTTACCAACCTCTAGTGACCGTTGCGTTAGGATAATCCCCCTTAAGAGAAAAATACCCAAGGCACCAAACGTGAATCAAACCCGGGAACCCTAGGTTCGTAGCCAGGTACATTGATTACCACACCATGGGGCCGGATTTCCTTACACTTACTATTCAGTTTATCAACCAAACTAATTATGATATGAAATATTTGATTAGCTCTAAGGTGGGAGTGTAGACTGTAGGGGATGCGATAAAAGGTAAGTGTTTTGGCGGTTTTTATAACAATTCTTTTTGCCAAAATAAATAAAACATGGCTCTATAAGAAATATAGAGTTTATTTTCTTCACATGGAGATAATAACAATTCTTGAATATCTGTTATGAGTATAGCAGCATTATATGATAAACTTTTTAAATTAAAATAAATATTGTCCGATATTTACCGATACGGTGATTTGGTATCGGTACGCTGCTAGTAGGTTTGCACGTAGGTAAATCATATAACGAATTTAAATATATTCTCTTATTGATTTAATTAAAGTGATAAATGATATGATAGGGACACTTTAAACTGTAATTGGTATGAATCTATGATTTGGATCGCAAATCTCGGAAGATTGTACGAAAAATAGCCCTATTCGGTTAATTATATCTCTTGTTTGATTTAATCAAGCCTGGTGTTCCGTCAACTTTAATACCTAGTGACGATAATGCTAAAGAATGTAGGACATCTGGTGCTGTAATTATTATTAGGATGTATATGTCACAGGGAAAGTAGATTGTTAGGGAGAGTTGACTCGGCCTAGGTAAAGTCGACTCTTACTGGAGAATCTATTTTTCCTGTAACATATGCATTTGAAGGCAATACAGTGTGATTATCTACATTTAGTAGTCGGAATCTCACCGAACTAAGGCACCTCTTCTCGCTGTTTGTTCTGGAAGATGGACATAACACTGTCCAGACAAGACACTGTTCAATGTCACCACACAGTGTGGTCTTAACGGAACAAGATGACAGATACAATCTCAAAGTTATTTACTAAAAAAATATAAATACTTTTGTAAACGTGAATGAGGAAAGACACATTGATGAGCACCTGGATTAAATGTCAGGCTCATCTAGTTTCTTCCCTGATTTTGGTATGATAAAAGGCCTTCCAGAATGGACTTTCTACTACCGTTTAGGAAGGCCTTAAATCCTATTATAATAACACTGTATGGTAGGATTCAGGTACGAAATAGAGCCTTTCAGAACGGGCTTTCTCCCTTTGACTGGGCTTTAATCCTAACCAGATGTACTGAAGGAGTATTTGCTAAATGGTTTCCCAATCTACCTCAACGAAAATGTGTATAATTTACCTCTAAATATTATACCTTCCCTATCCACTACCTCATTAAAATAGCTAACACTCGCATAGCCTGGACGCGCAATAAGACGTGGTGGTTGGTTGTGAGGGTTTGGGGACTGATGCAAGAGAGGAGATAGAATATTCATGTAATTGTTGACATCTGGCGTCAATAAATGAGAGAAATGGAACATAATTCGCGCCTTTCTTTGTTTGTTTCAGATTGTTTGCACCTTCAGCTGTATAGAGACAGTAAGGATAGGTACAAGCAAGGACAGACTAAAGCATCCTTATCCTTACAACACTTCCTAGGATTCGAGGCAGGTTAGTGGTCAACCCCAACTACCCAACATTCTGACAGCTTCACTATTGAGATTCATTTGGGGATACGTTATATGAGGGACTTAAACAGACTTGATAATTCGGGAGATTGGGGGTTCGATATCAAACTACTAAACTGAGAAGCTAATTTTTAATAAAGGGTTTTTTGCATTCTCACTCTTGGTGATTGTTGATAGACATTATTGGCCTAAATGAATATAAATTAAAAATCCGTCACTTTAGCTGCTAATTTGTTTAAAAATAACTTTGAATCAAGTTTCTAAGCAGTAAATATGTGATTTGTTATGTTATACGATTAAGTGACTTATTCACGATATTATTGGCTGTACGGATATTGTTCATTACTAACTTGATACAACAGAGATAAATTCTTACCGGTTCAATGAAGGAAAGGGAGAAAGATTATATATTTATTATTCATTTCGCTTTCCCTTCATGCTAATGGTCGTTCTTAGCCTACGTGTATTATTTAACCTGGGAGAGTGAGGTTATATCGCCAGCCAGCTTGCTATAATTATATATGTACAATGTTTTTTTAGTGGTTCATGTTTTCACACCCGTGAGAACTGACCGCTAATTTACATTTATCAATCTAAGGTAAATTGATACGAAGAAAGACTTGAAAGAATAATATGCACCCTCGCTCCCCTGGAGAGTGAATGGAAACCCGTTTATGATGGATATCGGGGAACTTAATTGATCCTAAGGGTCTGGAGTTTTAACCACGTCACAAAATTCGACGATGGTAGAAGTACAGTCCAATTTTCATGGAAAGGTCCTTTAAGAACATACAAACTTTTTTTTTGGTCGAAATTAATGACATTTTACCATATTATTTGTGTTGGCTTATAGGTATTTGTAGCATCTATAAAACGTAACATTTGTACATCACATAGCTTGATGATTGAATGGAAACTGTGAAAGTAGATCAAGTAAATTTCTTGGCTGTCAGATAAGGTAATTTTTAAATGAAAATGGAATTGCATCCCTAGAGCCTATCTCTTTTCCCTTCTAGGTTTCACCCTAGACAAAGAATCCAACACGATAGCCATTATCTGCCAGGACGTGACTGTGATTCTCGCTTTCGACACGAGAGAGCGGCTCATTCAATGGCAGGTGAAGATATCCAACAACCTGGGAGAAGGTAGGAAACAAAAAAACACTTTCAGAGGTGGCGGCTTGTGGGTTGTTGCCCAGTCTAGCTCCAATTGATGAGACTGTACTAGAAAACTGTTCCCTTCCCTTCATGATCAAACTCGCCCTTCAAAGCCAGTTCACACACACATTCTCTCCCTACTGTATTGTGCGTGTGACTGGTTCACCATAACAATCCAACCAAGCCTCGAGTCGGCCCTGGCTTTCGGGAAAGGTACAATATCGTTTTAAAACAATTTCCTAACACTCATTAAATACTCTTAAAGACTTCTTTAATACTATTTTATTAAAGTGACTGTATGAATATATTTTTGTATTTAACTACTTGGTGGCTTCAAAGCTGTTTTGCAAACTGGGCTGCATCTTAACTTGACGCAACTAAATCAGTCTAAGAAATAATACACTTAGAGCCAATTTACGAAATATAAAGAGAGGGAAGAAAATGAGCAGTTAACTATACAAGGCCTCTTGTTTATCTTCTTATAACACTTCCCCTCTTCCTCTGACGAGTTTACACCGTTACTATTCTATTTGAACCTTGAATACATTGACTTGCTTATTAATATTACCTTATTCTTATTTCCTATTATAAATAGACATATGCTTCCACGGACTTTTTTAAGCTACATCCTGGCGGGAAGACTCCTATCCAAAAAGCCAAAGTTGTATAAGATTTATAAAAAATACATTTTCTAAAAAACTACTTTAAGATGGGGTGCTAGTGAGCGTGAGCTTAGAGAAGTATTTTTGAAGTTTTTATAACATAAACATTTGTTGGCCAAAATAAATCAAATTTTTCTTCCATAGAAACATAGAGTAAAGTTTTCTGCACATGCTAATCTCAACAGTTCTTGAATATCTGCCAAGGGTGTTCTGAAATTTAATGACAACTTTTCCTCTTCATTTAAAAAGTTTGTCACCAAATGCCACTGTGCTCATGACAGATATTCAACAACAGTTGAGATTAGAATGTGCAGAAAACTAAGCTCTATGAGTCTATAGAAGAAAAATTTAATTTATTTTGGCCAAAAAATGTTTATGCTATAAAAACTGCAAAATTAATGCACTAAACTCGCGGTCACTAGCACCCCACCTTAAGATAAAAATGATAACTTTGTGATATTGTAGGACCATTTTTAGGATTGTTTAAAAATTAACGGTTTTTGTTTTAACGTTATATCTTTAAAATTCACTGAATAAAACGTATATTCAATAACACGGTGAATCCTCTCTTCCCCTGCCGTGACGTCATAGGTCGGCAACGTCCTTAAAAATAATCATTTATAATAACTATAAAAACATTAAGATAAAAGAGTAACTAAAGCTACTTAAATATACGCTTATGTGCTGCAGCTTTGATCACTTTTGACCTAGCGAATCAATACTAATAAAATAATAAAAATAGTTAAGTTACATTTTGTCAACATCGAGAGCAAGATATTATATTTTAAAAGTTCAAGGCCTATCTTACTGGGATTTTTTTATGTACTGTACATACGATTTATTCTAGATTCCATTTAATTGCATCCATTGGTCAGTAGTTTCAATATAAACAAATATTTGTAGTAGATGTAGCTTTAGGATACTACAAGTAAGTTTAGATAGTAATTATATAATATTTTTTGATTTTCTCAATTTATAATCTATCATTTGAAAGTGATATTCTATGTATTTTGTTCTCATAGACCAACAGTTCCTAATCCAGATATCGTCGGCTCCCCCCAAAACGAAAATCGCGTCTGGACCGGCTCGATTACACGTCCAAGACCAAAGATTTTGCATCACAGTGGGCGTACCTCCCCGGCTAGTGGGCATCTGGGAGTTCGGACATCTAAGGTAGGTAATTCCTGAAAGGACTTCACACTGAGAAACATGGCTCCAACAGTGATTGGGTCGTGTATATACACGTGTGAAGTTGGCACTAGCTTGGCCAGTAGATGGTGGCTGCTTGGTCGGTATATTTCGATTGTGGGCTGACACCATGGAGTTTTTTTTTGTTGTTTTAATTCTATTATTGTTTCCTTTACAGAGTAAAAAAAAATGATATCACCCCCTTTTTAACAATAATAGTAATGGATGCTTAAACAAAGAAAATTCGTCAATGACAAACAAGCATGGATTACACAAGGCATTTCAAACATGAACATAAGATATTTTTTATCTTCCGTATATATAATGGCGCCTATTGGCTAGGGCCTTTGCCTTCTTATTGGCTGATACGTATAGGGTCCCAGGGTTGTCAATAATCTATTATCTAAAAGATACGTAAAAAATTAAAGCTATCTCAAATGTATTAAATTGTGCACAATCTATATATCTCGCTTATGAACACTATAATTGAAAGTAATATGTTCAAACTTTTTACACACCACTTGACAGTCTACTAAGAACCAAATATCAACAATATTAATGTTAAAAGGATTGAAATGTTGTTTTGAGGATATTTTGTTATAATCTCATGTATGTATGTTTTTCCTTGTAGGCATAGCCTATTAAACCCCTACCTTCTTTTGTTATATAGGCGATATGGCGTGGTGGAGGGACGATTTTGCTTCGAGGGTGGCTCCAGGTGTGGTAGAGGGGAAGGCCTTTACGTTTGTGTGACGGACAAGGGGGAGGAAATAACCCACACCTTCCAGTTGGCTTCTCAGGGGAAACTGACCTCTAGGAGGAGGCCCATCACAAGAAAGTCGTCTGGTAAATACTTACCCAATTATTTTAAATAATGATCATATTTATGTGAGAATTATTCAAATAACTAGTGATTATAGCTACCGAATTCACAATAATTTAATTATTTAAAATTTTTAAAGGGCAAGAATAAATATTCTAAGTCAGGCATATTGGAAAGAGCTGAGAGATTATTTGTCACCAATCCATAAATAATACAAGCACATTTATTTACCCTCGATAAACTGACCAAGAACAAGCCGGCAAAACAAAAATGAAATTCCCTCAAGTCTAGTTATTAGCTGATATAGAAAGTAACATTACGATTGCCAATAAACATCTTCATGAATATAAACGGGAGAATTAACTGTAAAAACAAAAACAAAAATATGGCTAGATAAAATGTGACGGTCAGCTATAGTTGTAATATCGTATTTTGTAGTCATGGACAGTCCCCGAAAGCAGCTCCACTCCCGAGCCGAGATGAGAATGTCTGAAGGATTCAACGATTCTTTTCAACATAATAATCAATTCTCTCAACTTGCTGCTGGGGATTTGAACCGCAGTCTGTATGGAGATGATACTTGCTGTGGCTGCTCCATGGGTGATAGTGCTCACGAGTCCTCCAGACACCAGAGCTCTGAGGATCTTCTCTGCCCATGCAGGTGAGGTATCCTTGTCTGATGTTTTTATAGGGCTTAATTTGAAATATTTTTGGCTAACCTAATAAAATAATCTATAATGCACTCTAAGCTTATATTTATTTGCACGATTTACCAGGATAGAAAGTCAAATGAACTTAAGTTACTTTTAAATCACTCATTCTCGACATTAGATTTACTCATTTAAACTTGTATATTTTTTCGTGGTAAGTGAAAGTAATTCGAGGTTTTTGTTAAAATTATTCATTAAAAGTTTTTAAAATCATAAATATAGCTATAAATAAGGCTATGACATAGGAATTATTTACCCATAAAGATTCTGACAACACCGAATATAGTTATCCTTAGTATATCTACTTATATGTTGAAAAACTGCAAGATTGATATTGCCAATGAGTCAATACTTATTTTGTTAGGCTGCATTACCTATGAATAAACTATTGTTTAGTTAAAGTAATAAATTAAAATAAAGTTTGATTTAAGGTTTGATAAACTCTCACCATTATTAAATAAATCAAAGCATTACTTTTCTATTCAGGAACCATGGTGGAAGCAGATCCCCATTTTGGTCCTCCGCAGAGTCTGCCAGTCACCACCACACGGACCTAGATAGTAACTACGGGTGTGGTGACACCACGTCCGTCAGTGAACTACCCGACCAGCACTACCATGTTCAAGACTCTATCTGGCCAGAAAGCTGTGGTGTCGAACGGAGAATGGGACCAACTTCTCTGGAGAGATGCGCGAGTTGTATCGGAAAACTGGGGGGCCCGTCCATGTCTCGCTCCTCCACAGTTACCAACACTAACACTCCAAACACTCCTTTCAGCCCAGCATGGACAATGGAGAGTGTGCTCAGTTTGGTCCCAGTATGTCAACATTTCAGCAGGAACAACGTGTACGCGTTGAGTACCACGACGGGGAGCATCAGTGGTGACCGAGTGTCGTTATCTTCCCAGGGGAGTAGTGGCAACTCTGATTACTCAGTCCCTAGTTTCGTAAACGCCAACGGAGTGCAGGGGCAGTGTAGGTATGACAGACCCCGTGGAGGGGCTAGCACCCACCCAGCTCCCCCTGTCGTGCCGCCTAAAACCCCAAGGACTCCTACTGGACAAAAATCTTTATCCCTTAGTCTTCCGGTGAGTGGGTCTAAGCCTCCAACTACGTTACCTGTTGGACTAACACCTAAATGTCAGTGCTGTCCCCCAGTACGACCTCCTAAGCCTTCACAGATGACTGTTAACTCCCCTGTGACCGAATCTCCAACAAAAAAGAAGTTTAAGAAGCCTCCGATGCCTCTACCATCTGTACCTACTCCACCCACGTGTTCTTGTCATCACTCGCTGCTCAATATTCAGCAAAGGCCTAACAGCAGTGCAGATATTGGTCCCTATGATAACTACGATGTCCCTAAGTCTGTTTTAGGATCGCCTCTTTTGAAAGTAAGTTTGTAAATAATCTAAGCATTTATATATGGTTTAATTTAAGAAAGAGGTAGGCGAGCGTGGAGTGAGGATATTACTGGAAAATTAAAATTAAAATTGTATTCAACTCTTAGGATCACATATTGCTAAACAATTTATTGTTGAAGTAAATTTTACTTTTAAACTTTACATAGAAAAAATATTATCACTTGTCATCAAAGATTATTTTACAATTTTAATTAACCAAATAAAATTAAATGCTATTTGTACAACATTGGTTGACCGCCTCTGACTGTTTATCCTGGTTTCTAAATGTAATTTAAAACATTATAATACTGATGAAAAATTTAAAAACCAAAAATACTATTAAATATAGTTATCGGCCTACTCTTCTTATAGTCATCTTTTACAGTTGACGGATTAAAGCCAATTTGCATTAACAGTATATTCCCTCAAAAATCACTCTTTAGCTTAGCTTTTCAAACCCTTTTTAGTATAACCCCGAAGACGTTTTTTGTAACACTCTTTTTGGTGTGTTAAACATAATAATGATCTTACATTACAATTTTTAATGTGTCTTGCAAAATTCTGAAATTGCAAGATTGGTGTGGAGTTTCCTTAAATTGAGAGCTAGATATCATCCATATTTTTTATCAATAAAATATTTTTTCTCACTCCTGAATGGTATAATATGATGGTGTCTAGTGGTAGCTTCCACTCATTTTGAAATCAAACTGACACATTCATGGTTCCTCTATACATTCACCAAATTAGTACACATATTCACCTACTTAATATTATATAACATATTAGCAAATAGAATCATCAGTAACTTTACCTGTTTTAATGACATATACCTCTTAAAATGCTACAACACATAAGTGGAACATTTTATGAAATAATATCCTAGCTCACTATTCTCACTGGTATATTATTTGTTTTGCACACTTCAACTGCCAGAATTTTTTTTAAGAACAGATTGTAGGGTGCTAGAGGGGGTTTCACTGTGCTTAGTGGCATTTAACCATCTCAGATTTCCAAACTAAATATATATTTCTATGATTCATAGATCATCTACGGTAGAAGAGGTGGAGACAGCTAGCAAAAGGCTCTTTATTATAAACATTCTCTAAAAGTCACTTATGTCAACCTATTCAAAAATGTTTTTAGTTACTTAGTAATACTATATTATCGATAAAAAGTTATATCAAACGATTCCAGCCAACGTTTGCAATAAAGATTCTTGTACTAGCAATAATTTACCTACACCTCCAGATATGCTATACCTATCTAGGTCTTAATAAATTTCTTCTTTGTGAATATTCAAATACATTCAAACATATTTATTTGTAGAAAATATTGTGTTTTCGGTACGTAAATTATTAAAAATATTAATAATATTTAATAATTTTGTCTATATGTATGAAGGCTTAATTATTACGTTGATCTTTTGTTTCAGGATCACGCTGAAGATCTAAATCACCATGATGCATTTCACAGACATTCTGTTAATACAACTATTTCAGAGGAATATTATGACACCCCTAAAAACATAAAAGAGTGTTTAGCTTCTACCGTAACAACAATGCCAAGCTCCCAGTATGGAAACTATGATGTTCCTCCAGCTGCTATGACTCTAAGGAAACCTTGTGGTTGCGTCATCAAGTTTGCTAAGAAGTCAACGTCTTTGGCAAGTCCCAACATGATGGTTGGAGACTATGAAGAAAGAGCGGCGGATTGCCCATGTCGGAGGGTAATGTGCTGGGCTGAAAACTGGATGATGCTTCCATACTGCAGGAGAGGTAGTGGCGTTGAGAACACTGGAGTTCCTATCCATAAGGTCAAGCTCAGTGGGGAGGGTAAAATGCCAGTTAGGAATCCAAGTGGGGAAATAGCAATATACGCGACTGTGGACAAATCTAAGAAAGCTATCAGGAGGTTAGACTTAGGAGAATCTGGTAAAGAACACTCTTGCACGATGTATCTTGAACCTCAGCCATCCATAAAGAATGAATGTGTTGGACAATTACCTAAATTGGAAACAACATGTTCTGTGGATTTTTCTAACTATGAGAATGTAGATCCTAACTGTATTACTTATGAAGCGAGCTCTTCACAAGTAGTGGTATGCGAAAGTAAAAAGGATGAAGTTAGTGAAACTTGTCCTGGAAACATGAATTATCAAAATATTGACTTTGCACAGTCACTGGAATTTTACGAAAACTCCAAAGATGTTTTAATCCGATCGGGATTAAGTAAGAACGATATGGATGAAATTGCCATACAACTAACTGAGAAAAAATCAGAACATGAACCGGCACTTTCCTATTTGATTAATGATGGTGTTAAGGTTTGTAATAAATGTGGGCATACTTGCCACTTATATTCTTCAGACCAACCTCCTAGCATCGATTCTAATGATGTAACGGTAGTTAAACAAGATGATTACCAAATTATGGAACCAGGAAACGTTGTTGAAACACTAAGTGAAAATGTTTCAAATCCATGTAGCCCATCCGAAAACAATTTTCCCGGGTACCTGCCAATGAATCCAATAAATATTTTAAACAGCAAGGCGGCTACTTCAAATATCGATTTTGACATCATGCCCAAAGCTATTTTAGTTGAAAAATCTGCAAGTACTCCTAGTTTGACAGGACCAGCAGTTGATGGAGGTAGATCAAAAAATGCTCTGGAGTTTTCAAGAATTCCTGATCCTTCAATGGTGGACTATTCCAACAATAGCCCATACCTTCCAAAAGCACTGTGCGAATTAAATGAAGAAAACAGGAGGCAATACATATTGGCAAGAAAACGATCCAGTTCCGCAGACTCCTCTAGGTTCCTGGATGATTTCGATGATATGGGAAGCTTAAGTATTACCGACAGTAGTATGGCTGATCCTTGCGAATCATCTATCAGTTCCCAAAATAATGATAACCCCTCTTCATGTGTAGAAACAATGGCATCCCAGATCGCCAAGACGGATAATTTAGTGGTACCTTCGTGTGTGCAAGAACTAACTGATTCGCCTGAGGGAGAAGAATTTTACGTGAGTGAAACTATCAAGACTCTCTCTATCAGAGAGAGCAATAACACAATAGACACACTAGTGGAAGGTGTAAGCAGTGATTCGTTGAGAACATTGGTGCAAGAATATGTGGTGATGAACCATCAGCGAATACAAGTTCCTCAATTTCCCTCTTCTGTTCATATTAGGCGATCTTCTAGTGTCCCTTGCAAATCTGGCAACAACAGGGACTCCTCCAGTTCGAACGATTCTGGCGTATCCATAGATTCTTTAAGACACCGAGGTACAGACTTTTCTGAATTTGAACTCCCTCTGACGACCGCAATGTCCTCGAGGCGCCATTACCAATCAGTGATCAGGCAGCCTGGTGCACTACTAAACTGTCTCCATTCTTCATTACCTAGGCGATCCAAATCTGTCGACCCACTGAGAGAAATCAGTTTCCAGTTTCAAAAGATAAATATTCCTGCAAAGTCATCATCAGCTGAAGCTGAGATTCCCATCTGTCCGATAAAAGGATTGAAAGGTAGCCATTACAATGTTTTCTATTTTCAATTTATTTTTAAATAATATATTACCAAATATCATTTGTCATAATTTTTGTTAGTATTCTCTACATACAAATATATTTATTTTAGGGTTTGCAAGTCCTAATGCAGATGGAGCAACTACCATTCCATACATTGACTCACGTAGCACGAGTAGCGGGACATCTGATATGTCCGATTACATTGAGACTTTATCACTATCTTCATACAGTTCATCAGATACAGCTGCTGATAGCCTCAGGTAAGACATATATTTGTGAATGCTACATGCTATGTTCAGCATAGTATATGTATTGTTTTCCCATGAATTCAAGTACTTGTTTAAAATTACATTACGTAGTACTTTTTTTTACAGAAGAACGTGTAGTATATAGCTCATTAATATTGTTTAGGTTCAGCCGTTTAGCTGCGACCACTCTCCGACCTCGTTCAGGGAAAGAATACCAACTTATTGATAGATATGTCCTGGAAACTGATATTAAGGTATTTAAAAGTGTTCTATCAATCATTGAACTTGATTTAAAATTTAAAACTGCTCATCACTGCCTCTCCTAAATTTATAGATTAAAAATAAATACGTTGAGCTACTTATTTTTAAACCGAAGCTTTGTTATAAGATATTAATAAAAGGCTTGACGAAAAAAATGGGAAATAAATTAGTTTGCTTTTTTTTTTAATTATAAAATTGTAAAATGGAAACTAGATATTTTAAATAAATTTCCTATCTCAAAGATTTATGGATACATGATCAAAATTAGATATTTATGCTTATGTAAGGTAACCGCAAAGTAATTTTCACTAGAAAATGAGAGTCAAAATTTTTTCATTGTGTTAAAACCATGCATATTAATCAAAATCGTTAGAACCGATTTTTTTTCTTTCATCCTTAAGGAAACTACACTTAATTCTAGGGTAAGATATCAAATCCCAAAACCATCTTATGGGAACCCTTTTCAAACTGTATCCACTCATGTTTTAGACCTATCAGTAAAATGATTTTGGCTCTGGTTGAGATACACACACACAAGCAGACAAACAGCATTGAGCAAAACACTTTTTTGGGCTCAGAGGTTCATGAAACGTCAACCTCCTTCAAAATCCTGAGTTCTATTTTTTTATTTTTTTTTACTATTTTCTCTCTCCAAGGGGTCACAAGAAAGTAATAGTGAAAATTTGTTAGATAGAACGTCAGGAATAACTTTCGAAAGAAATTGCTTCACGTTTTAAATATGTAAATAAACTCTTATTCCTCGAATTAAATAATTAATAAGCTTGTACTAAAAGATTAAATTATTTGTAATTTTGAATAGTGCTACAAGATACTTGCAAATTAGGCTAATTAATCTATGACGAAGAATATAATTGAAGACAATGTCTCATAAGCCATTGAGTGATAGAGCTGGATATCACTAATGGGAAAAGACTACCTTAGCCTACTTTATTTATTATTATAATATTATGAATTTATGATTTGTATTTTACAGACTACGGGAGATAAGCCAGTCCATCAGCTCAGAGACCTGTCCCAGTATGCCAATATCACTCCACTTTTGGAGAAGTCTGAATCCCCCTCTACAGGGTACATGAGTAGTTCTCTTGGGCAAAAAAAAGATGATCAGTGACTGTCGGAAATCCTTTCCCAAAGTGAATTTGATCATATCATGTTAACATCTGGCTATGAAGAGGTTTGATCTGTTCTAGCAAATAAATACGTTCAAAACTTGTGAATAGAATCAGTGTTAGAGTGAGGAAAGAAGGCTAGTAGTACCAACTATCTGACTTCCGAAAATAATATAAATCACCACAATTAAGATGATATGAAGTTAAATGAGAGTAAGAGTATCATGCAATAAGTGGTTTTATTTAAATCGACACAACTCATGTAAGCAATAAATTAATCTGCTTAGTTAAATTATTTTTAAAATTCCAATATTTTGTGATGTCTGTATAAGTCGGTATTGATTATAAAATTAAAATACAGCTATTGTATGCTTTTAATTGGTCATGAAATATATAAATATATTTAAAATCTCGGTTTGGTTGTAAACGTGTGTGTTAAAAAAATAAAATAGTTTTGTAGAACTTGTTTAAGATATTCTAAATGTTGTAAATACTTTTTTTATTTAGTAAGGTCTATTTTTCCTGTCTGCATGTGACACATCAATGAAAAATAAATATTAATTAAAGTGCTAATAGCCGCACTGTTCCAAATGAAAGATAAAGCACACTTTTTAACCATTGACTATTTTAGTAAAATATATTTGGTGTTTCTTTTATCTTTAGATGCACTTGCCTGAAAATTTAATATATATTATATTACAGAGAACTTCATCATCTATTTAAATTTAAACAATTTCATTTTGTTCTACCAAAGTAAACTGTTATAAGTAAACTATTTGGTTGATTATTATTTTCCTTCTTATATAATTTTAAGTTAGTCTACTGAGAATCTATTCTAATCATTAAAATGTAAAATAACAAATTTAGAAAAAATCAAATTCATATATACACATTTTAGGTGATACAACATTTGAAAAAAATATGTTTAACAAATATAAATAAATTATTTCAAAACTGAAATACTTATTATAATTGGCATATACTAAGATAAAAAAGAAAGAAAGGCAACTACATACAAAACTAACTAGAATGTTTATTAATATCATTTTCAAGCACACCTTTCAAATTAATCTTTATAACATAGTTAAATAAAAATACATTTTCTCTAACATTTCACAATAATTTTTAGTATAGTGAAAGCCATTCAAATTACGGACTGAGTACACTACACTTTATGTGTAGTGAATTTTATTTCAGTGACGTAAATAATTTTATGTATGTCATGCTCTTTCAAGCGAATAAGATTGGATCAGTAGAATACATTTTTCTTAGGACATTTTGGCATTTATTTACGTGAGTAATAGCACTTAAAAGGTAAATAAAATATGTTAGAAAATCGTTGTCGAATGTTAAGAAAAATAATCTGTTTTGAGAACAATTATTATTGACTGAAAAATATTAGAGCTTTAGATTTTGGAAAAATGAAGATGTCAACACCTAAGACACTTTTTTAAATAATAATAATAATAATAATAATAATAATAATAATAATAATAATAATAATAATAATAATAATAATAATAATAATAATAAATGTAAAATATCTAGTAATATGCAGCAACGAGTTTTCAGAAATTATATTTAACAATCATATTTTGATATGCTGTATTTGTTTATTTATAATGTATTTATTTAGTTGAGATTCCTGTAGATGAAAATACACAGGAAATTGTGTGCTTTACTTTTTAAAATGCATGTTGTACTAGTTATTGAATTCAGACTTTAAGAGTGAGTTTCACGATTTTCAACCAAATTAAGTATAAAGGCATCTTTATCCTATTCAAAACACATGCCTCTATTTCAGTAACGATGTCTTCAGTGAATTTTATGAAGAGATACGTGGTTACGCTTTAGAAATTTTTCAAAAAGTGAATAAATTGTAGTTTTTATTTCATAATTGTTTGGGTTGATTAATAGATGGACCATTGATGTGGCAAACCAAAGGTTCGGTTTACAATCCCCTATCAGATTCAAAATAAACTAAAATTTTGTAAGAGTCTTGTGTAAAATATGTAAACAGTTTGTATGAAATAGAAGATACATGATTAATAATATTATTGAAGAATATTTCTTGTACATACATTTTGATATTTTATTTTTCCTTAATAGACTTAAATTGTAAAATATTTTCTACAGATATATAAATGTGGAAGATAATCATGTGTGTTGGCTAGGCATATATAATTAAATAAAACATAAATACCTATTTTCTACAATAATTTTATGTTAACTAGAACGTTTTGTTAAAACTGTCTTCTTCTTGTCTGTGATAGTTTGTTTGTATAACTTGTTTTTTTTTGTACTAGTCAATTTACTTTGATGTTATTTCTTTAGGAAAACTGAAGTTTGTGTGTATAATAGATAAGCGTTGTGTATCTACAATTATTAATGATAGTAATAAATACACACATTTTCAAAATATTTTATACTTGGTATTGGATGTAAGAAATAAAATACAATGTAAGCTGTAACATTTCATAGATAATCAATAACTTTAGGTGAAAATAGAGTTCCTGAATCACATAAGATACAGACATAAAATTGTACTTTTCATGTGAATAAAATATTCAATAATATTACCAGTCTCAATTTTTTTATCTTATCATCCCTTAATTTTGTAATCCCTCATTAATTTTATTAAATAAATACTACCATTATTTTTATTGGCAGTGACAACTGTCAAGAAAACTATTAGATATATTTTTAAATTCATTAGTCTGATACCTTAGCACAGTCAGTAGCGTGTTTGTCTACTAAGTTAAGGATTCCGGGTTCGATTCCCGGCATAGCCAAAAAATTTATCATCAGTGAAATGTGGGTCTACCCTTTCACAGTGATGAATTAACGGCTGGGGGCCGGGTGCTATATATGCTCTATATTTAAGTCTATAAGTGCGCTGATTTAATCAGTCAGTTCAGAAAGTACACACTAAACAAATTAAATAATAAAAAAAAATGGTTTATTAGTTTTTAGCACGGCTATAAGCAACCTAATATGGGGAGTAATGATGAAAAGGGGAATTTATATTAGGGGCACTGGCATTATTGTGAATAGGTAATGGTAAAACAACAGTAACAAAACATGTAGAACCTCTTCCTGACTTCATAGTGTACCTTGCTGAGATTTGAAACTCTAGCCACTCAGCCTCACAATTCCGTTACAGGTGCACCCACGTGACAACCTATTATTTATAGAGTAAAAAGTTGAATTAATACAATCATACAACTAAACCCGAAGTTCTTAAGTAGGGAAGTTTCTCAAAAGAGTAAGGCTACTTACTTTATTTTATTCAGACCTTCAAAATTCTAGACACATAAACAATTAATTTAAAGAAAATTTGCAATCAAATACATCGATAAAAATTAAACTATTTAGTCTTATGAATTAGGAAAAGGATGGTGAATAATAGTGGTACTGTTTGGAGAACGTTTCAAAAATTTATTTTATGGGAACAGTTTGTTATGGGTGTCAGGGTTGAAACCTCCGACGGCTGCACTTAGGAGCCTTGGACGTGACTTCATACTTTGGTTTTAATGCGTTATTGTGAATTAGTTTCCTCTAAGATACCTCATCATCCATTGTCCTAAGATTAAACAATTAACAGCCTTTGTGTTAAATATACCAACATAAATATTACATATATTTTTTTAAGTACTACAATAAAGGGTATTTTTAATCTAGAGAATAACATTTAACAATATTAAATATTTATTATGTGCCAGTAGATGTTCCGCAGCTCACAGCAGCCATGAAGACCTATCACGGACATTAGTATGAACAAAGTTCCGTTCAATATATGGCCCAAGGCCGGCGCTAATGGGGCGGACAATTGCTTATTTCACGTATATACTTTACCCTGGTAATATTCACCTACGCGCGGTGGCCATGTTAACTCGCGTTATTAAATGGGGGTCATAGAAACCGGGATTGGAATAGAGGGGAGTCTACTACAATTAGTGAAATTAATAGGATCACAAGAGGGAATGTTCTAATCAAAAGAAATTAATTGATATAGTTAAATTGTGACAATTATTGCCCTTACTCGACATACTAATCACTTTAAAACTTTATATGCGTTCTTTACTAGGTATAAATAGATATCAAACTTAGGACCACCCGCATTGGTAGGCATGCGGACAAAGTCGTCAGTCTCGTCTCTTCTGGCACTCTGACAGAATTTACTGAATGGTTGTTGCCGCCATACAAATTTGGACACGTCTTCTCCTCAAACATTTTTACCTTCCACATCTCTACTCCGATAATATAGATTTACAGATATCTTAAACAGGTAGTTAGATGTATTGCTTACAAGAACAATTCTTTAAAGTGTGGCTTAGGCAGCCTCGTATTATTCATGTAACATGTGAAGATTATCCACACCCTTCTCCCCACTCCCCACTCACACACACACAACATTATTTCTACACTTAATTTCAAAACAAGTTGACTACTATCATGCAAACAAGCAGCCAAATTAGTATTGTCATCAAAACTAAAAACAATATAATGAAAACATATACTTAGTTTGATTGTTACGTTCTTCTTTGTTTGAAAACAAGCACGCACACTAGTAGCCTAGTAAAGTTTACTTCAATGATACCACATATAAGGTTCGTTTCCTGTCTTTTAAAATGAGCAAACATAAAAAAAATTGTTTTAAGGAAAAAATGTAATAATATAATTAAATGTATAGCTTTAGTAATGGCTTGCATAGAAAAATGTAGTTTATTGGTCTGAAAATTTTATTCATTTTTCAATTTGGTCGTATATATACTCTCAACTATCTTAATTTTGTTGATAGAATAATTCTTATATGGGATTGAAAATCCAATATGAATTATTGTTATAGTTTTCTAAAAAAATATTATGCATAGCCTAATTATATATTATCTACTAGTAGTTTGACACATTCTTCGTACGGATAAGCAGCAACAATATTATGTAAAATTAGAGCGTTCAACATCCGGCTGCTCACTTTTTGATAGTTCCTCGTTTTACAATTGTGAGCTAATATGGACATAATAAAACAATCAATGTAATGAGTAAATTAAAATAAATTAAATATTTGAGAACAATAATACCTTGTATACAAACTGGGTGTACAAACAAACGCAATTAATATGATCATAAAATAAATAAACTAATATACATTGTTACAGACATATTTTAGAATAAAGAACTTCGTGGTTCACCAAAGAACATTCATAAATAGTATCCTTTTTTACAAAAACATATTTAATAATAAGCATCATGGTTCTCCAAAGAGTATCAAGATTCCCCGTGCTATGTCGCCAGAATTTGTTTATTTCAATATGTTATGTCGCTGCTAGACAAGCGCTAATTTATCCTTAGCTTTGCTATCGCAAAGCAAAGCCAATGGATCACTTTTATGATAATCTTTGGTTTTTGTATTATTATTTCTTCTTTTGCTTGTACAAAATTCACATTTTCTACTTTAACGGAGATATTTTTCTATTAGCTATTTCCTGCCCCCTACTTTTAAATTCCAAACTTTCTCTAGCCTTTATGGTTATTGTGGGCTGGTTCTTTTAAAAACTTTGCAAATTTAAATTTTTCCATGCTAAATATAAAACCTTTTTATTTCCCATAGTTACATTTTGAAGTTTTAAGAGTTATTTGGCTATCTTACATGGTTTATTTACGTACTTTCCACATTTAAAATTTAAAATATTACATTGAAACGTAGTGTTCTATTCCATTTCTCGGTCTTCAAGTTTGAAATTCGATGTTCATTCGACTCTCCTGGTAGGTCTATTGAGGTAGAGTACAAGTAAAAATTAAATTTTTTTTATCTGACTATAAGTTTAGCCGCTTGCTTATTAACTTTGAAATTTAAGGATCAGAACTTAACGGTTGTTTGGGGAGGTTCTCATACCCGCCTGACAAATTTCAATTTATACATGTAAATATCCATATGTCTCAACCCTTATCTATTTTGGGATATTTATTTTAATTTGCTAACTTTGCTGAATCTACGTGACTGAAATAACTGGCCAAGCAAACTCGTTGTAATGAATTAGTAAACATTAAGAAAGAATGCTGATTGCTCACAACAGTATTGTCCCAGTTGTGCAGTAATTGGCCTGATTGGGCTATAAGAGCTTCTGTTTTATGACTAAAATATAGAATAGAACACATTGGCTGTAGTGAGAGATGGCCAAACTGGAGCGCGAGCGAGCGAGCGACTGAGCGCGCACGCTTGAATGATAGAACTGGTTCTATTTTTCAAGCGCGCGCGCTCTACTCGGTACAGTCTAGTTTACAGGCGCTAGGCAATATTATTGTATGTTGGTTCATTGAGTGCTAGGAAAACTTCTCATTTTGACATTTTTATTACTATCGATAGGTTAAGCACACTTGCTACTAACGGCCTAATTTAATTCGTAAGATCATAAACCATACTTATATATATATAAGTATATATATAAGTATATATATATAAGTATATAAGTATATAAGTATATAAGTATATATTTATATATATATGTGTGTGTGTAGAACTGATATGTTAAAATACTTCAATATTATCAAAGTAGGCCTTTACAAATAAGAATTACCACTAGCGTGGAGAGAGGAGGAAAAAACCACAACAATAAATCACTTGTCAAAAACCACCCTCATTTCACTGAGTCAAGATTCGTAGCCTCCTCGTCAACAACTATAGAGAGCTATCTGCTAATTACGCGCTCGCTCGCCAGTTTGGCCACCCAGTCGCTTGCGCGCTCGCTCGCTCACACGCTTGTCAGTCTGGCTGAACCTTCAGGGTACCGGGTTCGAGTCTGTAGGGGGTCATGAGAGGTGTCAGTCAAGCCAACCGTTTAAGTATTCTTGACTAAGCCACTTCTCTCACGAGCACCTACGTCTAAGTTCTTATATTCCTTAGTAACACCGTTTAACATTACATTTTGTATTAACTTTAAGTGCCTAATAAACCCTAAAAACGGAACCTCCAGTATCATTTCAAGCCCAACCATCTAAATTGTCACTGGCACTACCCTTCCCCGCAAGTTATCCTGACAGATCCGGTCTCTGGAAGGGGCGTAAGTGACATAAATATATGTATATATTCATATATACATACATTTATATATTTATGTATATATGCATATGTATACACATAAATACAAATGGCTTTTATACAAAACCTGCGATTTGATCAAGCAAAAAATCTCACTTGTGTGATTCTCTCTTGTCTACGACTAGTTCCTCATTATTTTGTGATAGCTGAAATCTTGAATTTAGTTTAAGTTTTCCGTTTAAATTAGGTCTGTGTTTAGAAGACATACTCTATCACCGCCAAGCTCGTACGTATTTTATTCAAACATATTATACTTAACTGAATTAGAGCGGCTCATACAATCAAGATAAAACTAACAGATAGCTAGCTATCTAGTAATTACATTAATTTCAAAGCCTACTACAATGTATGCTGTATTATTCCGTTTTTACTACCTGGTAAAGTTATGGCACTTCTCTTCTTGAACTAAATTTAATGTAATTGCTTTTTATAATTGTTGATAGGTATTGTTAGGTGGAATTTATTTATTTTAATTAAGTATTTTAGTCTAATTTACGACATATTACATGTCAGACTTTTTTCAAAATTAAATAAAGAGATTATTAAATCACATTATAATGTTTTCATTAATTTAATTCATATTTACCTTAAAAATGAGTAATATTTTTTTAAATTATATAAGAACACTTAAAGATCAACATCATCCATAGATTCTCAAGAGATGATTCTGGTTCGATTATATCTGGTCGTGTTGCAAATATTAACTATTTTTATAGTGGTTGGTTAATATACCACAATTTTCTTACTAATGAACATCTCCGACCGCTATAAAATGTTACTAGAACTACTTTGATGTAATCATATGTCGAGTAATGTAATTTGTAACTTTTACTTTTCATAAATATTAATAAAACGTATAAATTAACACTAATAATAAATATAAATGTTCTAATATTTATCGCAAAAGCTATGTTTTTACAATCTAAAAGGTGGTCTAAATGTTCATTCATAAGAAAATATAGGTATACTTTTATACACTCAGTAAATATTTAGAGCTTGGGATAGATATGAATTAATACAATTACTGTCTGATAGTCAAGGTTAGTTTGTAAGTTGGGTAATAGTATCATCTGAGTTTAAAAAGGGAAGTTAATATACACGTGATGTCAGTTATAACTTCATACAGTGTAAAGTTATCTAGGTGTAAAATATAAATACAGTACATTCATTAAGTTAAAACCCCAGGTAACAGACAAAGCACACACTGTATACCTTGTCTAGGTCCCAGGACTATATCATCACATGACTTAAGAACTAACTTAAGCTAGTAAAGTTTATTTAAAATTTCACAAATAACCCTACAATAAGGCACTATCGTAACCGTAAAATATTAAACACGTAGAAAAATACTTGATTATTTGATTTGTCTCTCAATGCTATTATTTTAAGCATAGCCTGCTTCGGTGGCCGCATGGTCTAAGGCACTACTCTCACAATAGATTAAACTACTGTTGATGGGGAGATTGTGGTTCGAATCTTGGTCGGGTATTACTAAAATGGTTTTCAACCCTCATTCCACGCAAATTTGGGTACTAATCCCTAAAACTATTAGAGTAATTAGTATATCATCGCATAACTCTAACGGGTAGTAAGACGCGCTGATATTTTAATATTATTTTGGGCATAGTTGAATTTTCAAATTATTTTAACCCTACCCGACAAGTATATCAATCTCACATTTTCTGATTTACTGGTGATAGAGAGTTTGAGGTAGGCTAATCCTTATAGACAGATTCACTAAGGTGTGTTATCACTAAATTGATTCTAGCTTTCCCTTTTAAGCAAATGGGGACTTATTTCTTCTAAATCCAACATTACTCACCCCTATTTCGTTAGTGTAAGTACGCGGACAGTCCGGGTGGGTAGTAGGACTAGGAGCACGGAAAAGTTAAGAAAACTCAAATGCCAGAAAGAAAAAAACTACATATGTCCACGTTTTCTATAGAAAAGCTATTTCTACAGGCAGCTGACAACCCCCTTAAGGGGGGGTAGACTTGTAGTAGGGGGAAGAAGGGGAGGAAGTAATGTATCGAGATAGCGTGCGTGACCTAGACGAGGGAGACACGGGCGGTGTATTATTGCAGCTGGCTGTATGTCGATAATACACAACCCCTTCCCAACCCTCCCCTTCTGCGTTACGGTCTCCTCGACACCCGATTTCATTAACCCTTAGCGGAGGAGGTGAGGCCCTTAATTTGAGTGGGAGGGTGAGCGTGGGATAGGGGGTTACTAAGCGGGGAGTTTTGCGGAAGGGTGGATGATTGGGATGCCAACCTCACGACTGGGTATAGTATCGATATATCAGAGGGTTGCCTGTCAAATGATGTCTGAGACACTGGTTCGACACCAGGGAGGTGTATAAGATAGTGTGTTTAGAGGGAAAATATTTCAGTACAATAATTATCGACAGAGCAAATATTTCAGATAACTAGGGCCACGTAAGAGATACCAGAGAGGGGAGAGTTTGGTACTCGCGTTTTCATCTTAAAGGAAAAGGAGGACTGTTTGGCACATATTTTATTTAATTGGATACAACATTTAATTAATTACCTAGTTATATATAATAATTTAAAATATATTTCTAAGACGTTCTATTGTAGTGTTTTAAAAAGGCTTCGTGTGCCATTAATGTCCATTTCTTACCTCTCACTCACTCTACTAAGTGAAAAAGAGTAAAAATTGTGGTTTTATAGTCAGAATTATTTGGTGTCTGCATTATACAGTAAAAGTCCCTTTTAAATAGTCCATGTTCAAAAGAATCATGGGGTACCACCAGACTCTCCTACCGAGGGGGAGGGGGGGAACATTTACCTCAAAAACCCTTATACCACTATGTCCTTCCAACTTATATTATTTTTATTTTATTATTTTACTTCGCACCGCGTCTGACCACCCGGTCGGGCTATACGCTTAAGTACAAATTACGCTAATGGGTGTAGGAATTGAGAAGGTTGAATTCAGAGGAAGTGAACCCTTATTTGCGTGGAGGGAGAGTGAAAAACCATTTAGGGAGAACCACCCCCAATTAACCCGAGCGAGATTCGAATCTCGATCTCCCCCTCCTCGGCAGTCTAGATCAAAACAAAACTAGTGCGTTAGCCAACTACGACACCAAGGTGTGTTTATAATGTTTAAAACACAATTTTTTCTTTGACGTAGCATCGTTATTTTTTTAAAATTATTTCCTTGACGTAAGAGTGTAGATTTTAAAATGTCAAGATATAAGGAGTTCGTTAGTCCTTATCAGAGAATCTTCTAACGCCTTCTATTATTCCAACAAACTTTGAAAAGACAAGGTTGTTATTTTCGGATTTCAGGGAAGAGGAGATCTTCCCTCCCTTTCCAGTGTGAGCGCCTGATTGTCTACCGAACTCCCTCCCACACACACACACACACACACACACACACACACATAGTACAATAACAAATATGTGCGCGTGTCTGTCTTACACCTCATCCCTATGAAAGCCGTGTGACAGATCTCATTTCCAGGCCACGCCACCGTTATAACCTTGTACAATACATGTTGCTTCTATTCGCCACGCATTACGTCGTGGCGCTCGCTATCGCGTGTACACTCTATTGAGATGAGCTCCTGGAAAACATATGGAGCGCACGTGTGTTAGACACAAACAACAAACAATAGTAATATAGTTAAATTGCTGTAAGAAGAACCTGTTCAGGATTAAATTTATTTATTTCATTTGAGCATTTTTTTTTCCCACTGAAAATGAGTGCTACACACAATTCAAAACAAATATTACTTACTTTTGGTGGCCAAGTGGTCAAGGTCAAATTGATGAGCCTTTGTGAAAGCATTTGCACAATTTTCTGATAGTTTTGGGATAAATTATTTCACTTGTCTGTGGGGATATTTTTAACCGTTATTTTAAATTATTATTAATATACTATACTTTACTTATTTATTAATATTATTAGGTTTATTTTAAAACAAATTACAGAGGTAGAAAATAGAATAGGCTTTATTTCTTGCATTGATTTTACCACCTTTATATAGGCCTATATCTGGGCAAAACACGTATGATTATTTGGAACCAATGATTATAATATTATCTACTATCTTTAATCCTTCAATTTCGGTTGGAGCAAAGTGACATAACTTGGGGCAGCAATTAATTCTGCGTTTTAATCAAATAAACCCGTTTGGGACCGTATGCCTTACGGTCTATAGCCCTAAGTTAAGACATTATTATTGCAATACTAGATTTCCTGTGATCGGAAGGTTGGGGTTTTAATCCTGACCAGTTGAACTGTGTGTTACTTTTTCTGAATTTTTTTACACCTCTCCCTTCACGCAAATACTGGAACATTTACTTTAAATATATCCTTCATAATCCCTAAAACCATTAGCGTTATTAGTTCATAAGAGTATAGCCCGAACGGGTAGTAAGACAAGCTGCCAAAAAGTTGCTACTATTTATTGTGTGTTCTAATAGAATTTGTTGAACAATTATTGCGAATGAGAATAATTTTTTAGTGACCCTCAAAATATGGAAGGTGAATTTCCATCAAATACTATATAATAGATCGTAGATTTACTCCAATGAACGTGTGAAAATGTTCTTTAGTTGAATATTTCATAATAAACAACATTTTTATATACTTTTTCGTTTTTGGGTACTCCACGTGAGTTTTCGTTCACCAAGTATTCCTGTACCCTTTTGGGCTAGGGGCTACTTGCCTGCAAATTTTTGCTTCCTAGGTCTTCCGGGTTTCGAGATTGTTTTTGGCTGAACAGAGGAACTGGTAATAAGTATTATAGTGGTTAGTGGAGATTAGTAAATTATATCAAAGACTTAATCGTAATACACTCGTGTATTACATTTGTATACACCCAACTGTTACTATCTTGGATACCCACATCCACGCAGGGCTCTAATAATACATGTAATTGTTTTAGTTGGTAGGGGGAGGTGAAAAGGGGAAACCAATTATGATGCTTCACAATGAAATATCCTAGCCAAAGGGAAGAGACTTAAAAATTAAGAGTAACAAAAATAATCAGGGACTTAATATAATATTCTCTCGAACCACAGATTGAAATACATCGATTCGAAATAGTGTTTTGTTTGTTTTCCAACAGTTCTTATAGGTTTTGCGGTGACGGGTGAATGTCCGCAATGTTTCGTGACTACGTGCTGTCAACAATTGTTGGGAAAGTCATTAATTTTGCTCTTCTGACTGACCGTTGTTGGTTTACTAATGGTCAAGTTACGGAAACGTACACACTTTTCTGATCAAATATGGACCCAATGAAAACACTATAAGAGAATATGTCACAAGCGCACTATCAACCTGGTTCACCTTATCACCACTAGGTGCGTGAGTAGACTGAGCTATCCCGGAGATCATTCACGTTCTTGTAAATGTGTAGCATTACTAGTAGGTTTAGGGGTAGTTTAAGCTGTCCAGTGGAGCATTCATGCTTTGTGTATAATTAGCACTACTAGTAGGTTCAGGGGTAGTTTAAACTGTCCCACAGAGAATTCATGCTTTATGGAATGATTAGCGCTACTAATAGGCTCAGGGATAGTTTAAGCTGTCCAGCGGAGCATTCATGCTTTGTGTATAATTAGCACTACTAGTAGGTTCAGGGGTAGTTTAAACTGTCCCACAGAGAATTCATGCTTTATGGAATGATTAGCGCTACTAGTAGGCTCAGGGATAGTTTAAGCTGTCCAGCGGAGCATTCATGCTTTATGGAATGATTAGCATCACTAACAGGTTCAGGGGTAGTTTAAGCTGTCCCACTGGGCATTCATGCCTTATGGAATGAATAGCATTACTAGTAGGTCCAGGGGTAGTTTAAGCTGTCCCACAGGGCATTCATGCTTTATGGAATGAATAACATTACTAGTAGGTCCAGGGGTGGTTTAAGCTTTCCCACTGGGCATTCATGCTTTGTGGAATGAATAGCATTACTAGTAGGTCCAGGGGTAGTTTAAGCTGTCCCACAGAGTATTCATGCTTTATGGAATGATTAGCATTACTATTAGGTGCATTTGAAGATTAAATGGTCTTACATGACATTAATGTTCTACGAATTACAAATAAGTGCATCAAATATAGAACTAGCACAATATGTCTTAAATCGAACATTTAAATTTAAGTTTATTGGTATCGACTAAATACAACATTACTCTGACAAATCAGAACCTCTTCCTTTAAAAAGTGAATCCGAGTGATTCTAAGGCTATTGAAAACAGTAGTAGCCCCTAGTAAATTTTGTTTTCATATTAGGCCCTTATTTAGTTTTTTGAGATATTTACACGATTTAATTATGCCAAACCAGCCATGTTTTTAAATACGATTTATTGTTGAACAATTTATCTATACAGTAATGTTATCTGGCATTCAGTGTTTAAGGAACCCAATATTTTTTTTTATTAAATACATATTTTAGATAATGATTTTATGTTATAGCTATTGATGAGTTTCTTGAGCTCATAGGACATAAAAATAAACCGAAAATAAATTTATTTTCCTTTCGCGTAGCTTTCCAATTCGGAAGACACATCTCAAAAAGTTCTAAAAGTTTGCATATTATCTCTAAAAAGTTTTTTTTCTGATGCTTTTCAGTTCTTGACATTTTCAAATTACTTTCAGTTGGTTGATGTCAGAAAAAAAATATCCATATTAAAAATAAAAAGTTCAATTTTCAACTGAATGAGTGTAGCAATTTATATTTTTAGAGAATGCCATGGTAGAGGGTGGTAAGTGACTTGTTCTTTGGGATCGAATCCCTGTTATAGTTATAAGTTTAAAAAATTCATTTATACACTCCGATTTTAAAATTATGACCTATAAACTGTGGTAGCTAATAAATATTTGATAGCTATTATTTGGGTGTTTCTCATAATAATACTTGAAGTCATATGTAACCAGGAGATCCCTTTTACAAATAACTTACTGTGTTAATTTTCTTGGCCAAATGTAAAACTATAAAATGTCTGTCGCCACTTGGGCGCTCGAGACAGCTGTTTAGTTTGATCTTTACATTATGATAACTTTTGATAATTTTTGTGTTGCTTAAGTTTATTAACATTTCATTCTGAACATAAAAAGTTTTGATTTCTTTTGTTATAATGAACACTTATAAAATTTAACTTCGAGACGTAAATTGTTTGACAGATAAAAATTAATTAGTGATTAATTTTATATTTGATCGTTGTTTAAATGTTTTCGTTTGACTTTGTTTATAGTAATTTGTTAACTTTGAATTCACGAGTAGATGGAAGTTTCTAAACTGATAGTTTAGGTCATATAGTCCCGCGGGAGTTTGACTAAAGTCTGTTAGCCAAACTCTCGCGTATTTTAAAAATGTATAATAAATATACTTTATATTTATTATTTAAATTGTTGAAGTCTGCTTTAGTTGATACAGCGTAAACGCCTTTGAGACAATATAATAAGGCCCATTAGGCTATTATATAAACCTTACAAATTTATTTACTGATTTATTATTTATTTATGTATTCTTTTCAACACTGTGGGTTGTTTGTCTCTTAAAGACTAGCCCATCTGATTGTTTGATATGTCAAGTAGGAGAGAAGTTCTCTCTAATGAACTGCGCTAAATAACTGTTTATTTCTAATATGATTTTCCACTGAACTCAGTACGATTATTGAGACCATGTAATTAATTGAACTCTAATTGTTTTTTGCTTTGAATAAACCATTTATGGTATTGTTATTTAAGTCTTGCATTTCATGTCCTTTGTATTCTATGTAGCTTGCAACCCTCCCCCTTCCTTTAAGTTATTGATGGTCGTAAGGAAAGGTTGGAGAGAGGGGTGTAACACCGCCACTGGCTGGTAGGCTCGCTTGCGGGCTCATACCATAGATTTTTTTAAAGTTGCCTATGATAGTTATGGTTACACCTTAAAACTTATTTTTCAAATATATGTATTTAACATGAGCTTACTAAGGAGTTCTGGTTGTAAAAGTAATTTATAAAATTATCTAGAGGTCAACGTTGATATTAGTTGACTATGGTAGTAGGGTTAGTTTGTGTGTGTCATAATATCGATCAAAAGTGACAATTGAATATTGCATGACTTGATGAATAAATATGTGAAAATTGTGTTAGTAACTTTTGTAACTGCCGAAAAGATTTCTTCCTCTCATAATTATTATAGTTTAACTCAGAGCATTAATATTTGAAGCGTACAGGATAAACAAAGAGAAAGTCACACTACACACATTTATCAGGACATACGTACGTTTATATCTCAAACCCTATAAGGACCCCAACAAATACTTATTTTTTTTTAAAATAATTTAATTATGTCGGATACATATTTCAACTATGATCTAAAGTGTATTAGAAAGGTATCATGATTGTTTAATACAGCTGTTCCCAACGTGGGGTACGCGTACCCCTAGAGGTACGTGCCAGGACGTTTGGGGGTACGCGAAAATATTTGAATAATGGCGGAAAAGGCTACATACTCGTATGTCAGCAGTGTAAGAAGAAAGATCAATCAAAAGTTATGAAATTAACTCAACGATATGGAGATGGGGTTGCGTACTTTCTTCTATATTTTATCTTGAGAAAATGATTTCAATTTCAAACATAAAATAGTTTTATAGTTGTTAATTAATTGAATGTGTTTGTTTTTGTTGTTACTTTTGCTTTTTAATGTAAACATATGTGCACTCTTTATTAGCCTTATTAATTTATTACATTGTTTTTATACCAATTAATAGCCCATTTATTTTCAGATGCAATAAATAAAGAAGAAATAACTATTAATTTAGTAACTAGATATTTTGCTAAAATTAAGGGCACAATTTATGAAAATGCGTTGCCAAGGGGTGCGCAAGCGAAAAAAGATTGGGAACCACTGGTCTAACAGATACTTACTTATTTAGCACCGCGTCTTACTACCCGTTCGGGTTATACGCTTAAGTACTAATTACACAAATGGATTAGGAATTGGGAAGGTTAAATTTAGAGGAAGTGAACCCGCATTTGCGTGGAGGGAGAGTGGAAAACCATTTAGGAAAAACCACCCCCAGTTCACCCGACCGAGATTCGAACCTCGATCTCCCCGTCCTCGGTGGTCTGGCTCTACACGACTGGTGCGTTAGCCAACTACGCCACCGAGGCGGGTGTCTAACAGATATATGCACTAACATAATTTCAGTTAAAACGAGATTCTCCCAATTTTTCTCCTGTATCCTTCATTTTAGTATAGCACCAAATTTAGCTTGAAGAGTTAATATATGTTTTAACTACTAGCAGGAATGATAAAAGTATTGTACAGCTGACTGAGCAGGGAGACTGTAGCCAAGTTTATTCTCAACAAGGTGCACTAAAATAGTATATTGATATTTATCAGTGAATGGTTATTCATTTCAATTCAAGTGAATTGGGGTTTATCTCATTCAACTTAACCTCTTTGCCTTTCCTTTATATTATTGATCTTAGCCTTTGTAATATGATCACTTTGCCATTAGAAAATATTTGCATCAAAAACACTAAACATGTCTAGACTTACAAACTGATATAGCTAAAAACCATATTATATAATCTTTACTAAACCACCAGGTTGACGTAGAAGGATAATTTATGAAATATTAGTGGCTGGGTAAAGCTATAAATTATTTTAATCCAGGTTTTGGAATTTATTGCTGATAACAAGGAAATTAACCAGTACTCAACTGAAAATATACCAGCTTCCATGGCCGCATGGTCTAAGGCGTCACTATTGCAATATAATTGACTGCCGATGACGGGGAGATCGGTGTTCGAATCCTGGTCGGGTGTACTAAGGGTGGTCTTACAAAATAGGTTTTCACTCTCCTTCAACGCATATGCGGTAAACTTTCTCTAAAATTAATCCTTTAACATCCCTAATACACTAGAAGTATTATATAGGTATGCAACCTAAATGAATAGAAAGAATTGGCACTAAAAAAACTGGAAAGATAGTAGTGAAAATATACTTTGTAGAAAACCACTCAGCTGAGATTCGAGCCAATTAAAATCCCGATTCTTCGTACTAGAGTCAGGAGTGTGAACCACTACACCAACTTTGAAAGTGTATACACAGTTACCAAATTATGCTATCTCCTCATCTGGGATCGAACCATAGTACCCTTGGCTGCTGACAAAAGAAAATATAAGCCAGTCATGTGGTTTGTGAATTGTTTCTTTCCGAAATTATTTATTTCTTGTCCTTGTAATATAAGACTACAAGAGGAGTAATGGTGTTTCTTCTTCTCAGAGAGGTTACAGTTACTCCCTTGTTAGGAGTAGCAGAGTATATTGAAATACTCGATTATTATAAATTGAATACTATTTATAGTAGTCCTGTCATCCCCTAAGTCTGATCCACCCCGTTTCTCACCCTATATGTAATGTTTTTCTCTAAGGTAAGCTACAAATTTAAAGTTAACTTGATATCTGGAAACAATATTTGCTTTTATAGGCAAAGTATTTATCAAGTCTTTTTATTGTTAAAATATCTAATCCAAGATTTTAAAATGAAAATATGTTTTAAGTGTCTACTTATTCCCAAGTTTTAGTCATACTTTATGACCGTATGGCTGATTTTATTAATAACCTTAATCAAGCTATAAATACACATTCCCGTTCATTCACTCACTCTTTCGACCAAATGTTGTTCGAAAAAAACAGGTACTTCAAATTATTAGACCTGAAGACTAAGCTGCTTAGCGTTGAAACTAGTCGTCAACAAATGTACAGTTAATGGAGCCATTTCTACAAGGTTTCAGATAAGGAAAATCAATTATAAACACGTCATATTTAACTTAATTTAGTATTTAATTACTAAACATCATTTATATAAATATACTTTTCAAATGTTTCACATCATGTGTTAATAACCTTAAATAACCTAACCTATTAATTTTTCAAACAAATATGCTTTAATTCATTCAACCTATTGTTATTAAAAATATAAATAGAATTTTAACAAATACAATTTTCAATGTGCTAATATCGCATCTATAGAACTTGACAATTAATGTTCCATACATCTAAATTTTTTAAGGTCTAATATTTCATATATACATATTGCTAAATTCCTTATTACAACATTGTAAATGGCCCATGAAATGTTGTATTACATTTTTGATTTTTAATATGTACTTGTTGTTATGTCATTTATTAACAAGATTCTTAACTTTATTTTTTTTGCGATTATTTTGTGTGTACGACTTATTTCCACAAGTTCACTTAACGCTTTATATTATTTATAGTGGCAAACAACCCCAAATTCTTTTCATAAAATTAGTGTGTCAGGTTAGGATAATAAACAGGAAGTTTCATGGTTGCTGTGTGTATTCCAAATTTGATCAAAATTTGCAAACTTATTCATATGTCATAAAGGTAACGCAAAGAGAGACAAATAGAATGCTTGTCTGTTTTTTAATCTTAAATTTAAAAACATAGCACGGTTTCTTTTAATACTTGACTGCTATATTTTAGCTATTTGTGTCTGTATGTTGAACACAAGACCTACTAACTAATTATTCCCGAATTGGTTGGTACGCGGAATAGCTTCAAGCTCTTTTAATTGTTTTGCCGATGAAAGGTAGTTTAGGGTCAAAATTTCGGTGGGTTATACTCGGGGGTGTTTATTTTTCCTCTAAATGTTTCTCCACTATCCCTCCACTATCCTTCCTCATCCTTACCTCAATATTATAATTAAATATTGATAACCTTGACGGTGGTAGAAAGTTGTGCAAAAAATCTTACACTTTAAGGATAAAAATAATCTATATGAAATTAACTTATATGAGCGTGGAGGGCGGATGGGAAAACCCCAATGAAAATCACAAGAGGAAAACGGTCTCCTATGTATCTTCTGTCAGGAATTTGAATCCTGATTTTAAGGTCAATGGTGACCAAGTTCAACATGAATCTAGCTTTAATTTAGACCTGTCAGCCATCGTCACGGCGCTAAATGGGGGCTATCATGTTGAGCGCTACTTGAGATATGAGACCATTTTAAAGGTCGTTGTGAGCCAACGCCCTGTTATCCATCGGGGAGTATTCAATCCAAAGTTGTGGACAGGGATGGGAAGGTAAAGGGGAGTATGTTGGTCTTGTTCGTTAGTGTAGTGAAACATCTGACTGTGGCTTGTAATATGATCCGCTGTCTCTTCCCTCTCTACGGGATGTTTTCATTATGTATTGGTTTCTGAGAGCTACGAATCTGTGATCACGCGGACTAAAAGTCAACCTACCTAGTCTGATTACCAATGCTAAAAGAGGTCAAAGGTTTGCACCCTGGATGGGTGTACTGAGAGTGGTCTATCTTAAAGGGTTTACCACTCTTGCTCCACACAAATGCTAGTAGGTTTCCTATAAATGCTACTTTTCTGATCCGTATACTATTAGGGAATTGAAACATGGAGACCCTTGACGGGTAGTAAACCACTTGGGTAGGATGGTAATAAAATATTATAATGTTAATAAAGGCTTGCTATAAGGATGGGGTTTTCTAAAAAGTACATCCAAATTAGCGTAAAAATCCAATGGAAACAACCCCGTTGTAAACCACATCTCTATATAAATACGGAAGTTCTGACTGACTGATTGACTGACTCATTCATCACTAATTCTCACACTTCCCACGAAGCTAGAGAGCTGAATTATTATTATTATTACTAGCACCGCGTCTTACTACCCGTTCGGGTTATACGCACTTACGTTAATGTGCAATGGTAGGGTGATTGTGAGATGAAATGGAGGACCTACAGTTTAACGTGGAATCCGAACCACGGTGGAGGCCTGGCATTCCTCAAATTCACAAGTTGTGATTAATACGCGTCTTGTCAGAGGTGAAGGAAGGGTTTGGCAATCAGATAAATCTGTGCCGGGACCGAAGATTGAACCCCGGACCCTCAGCACAGAAGTCTGACACCTTACCCCTAGACCACCAGGTCACCAAGAGAGCTGAAATTTGACACAGGTGTTCCATATATGCTAAATGGGAAAAGTAAAGATTTTTCATTCAGATGTTTTGGGATTAAAGGGGTTGAAATCGGGGTAGCTACCCTAATCAACAATATTGCTTTATAAACTCTTTTTAAGCATCTAGAGGGTAATAATCCGATAATTTTGTTCTAATAATGCCTTCAAAAAAAATATAACAATTGTTTTAACCCCGTAGATGCTTCTAAGGGGTGGAGAAAAATGAATACAGACAATTAATTAAAATATGTAATTACGTTTAAATATGCAACTCCAAGAGAAGGTAGAAATCTGTAGTTTATATTTTGATGGATTTTGTAGTGTTTGTAGTGTATGTGTGAGTAAGAGGGCCCGGCCCAGGGCGGTGTGTGGTGGTGGGAGACCTGTCCAGCCACGCTCAGCTGATAACGCCCCAGGCAGTAGGCAAGGGGGCCTGCAGAAAATAAAACTCCCCATGAGAAACGATACGTGGTCACCTCCTCGCGGTTTTTCTCGGGTAGTTAACAACCATGCCATTAAGCTTCAAACAAAAATTCCTAATTTTCATCCAAAAATAAATAATTACACAATATCACGTGCGAAGAACGGGCATTCAGCTAGTATTAAATAAATCCCAAATGGACCTAACATATATTAGAGCAATGACCTTCCATCACTGGCAATCCAGTTTATTAGTAGCTAGACACCTTAGAAATGTTTGTATAAGAGATCAGGAATATATAATTGAGAGGAAATATAATAGAAATTGCATCTAGATAAATTGGGAAATTTTTTAGTATAAACCACCCTCAGTTGCAATTTGAAACCAGGCCTCTCCGTAAGTGGCAAAACAGTCTATTGCGATAGTGATTCTTAGACCATTATAAGACGATTATTTTATATTCTTTATTTAACGTAATAATTTAATAAATCTAAATCTTTGCTATGTGCTAGGGGAAACTACTCCTAAATAGTATACTACGACCCACAAGGACAAAGGCCTTAGTCTCGCCTGGTCTGGTTTGCCGGTAACGGGTAGGTCGGGTTTTTAAACTACAGCCGGATATCTTGATATGATTTCATCTAAATGGCTTTCTATTTTACCGCCACGTAAATTTGGATATATTTCCTTTTTATCTCCCTACCCCATCAGTGCACCTACAAAGATAGTCTGGACGAGTAGTAAGTAATACGTGGTAACCGTAATAAAAATCAACAACCTTTAGGTCTGCTGTCAGCTTCACTGCCCATTCGTATCAACCCGGATGATTTTTTTTATTTTTAGCACTTCGTCTTAGTACTATTTCAGTTTATGCGCATATATGTATGGAGGGAGAATGGAAAACCACTAAGGGATAAACACCCTCACTACACCATACTGGGATTCGAACACCAATCTCCCTGTTATATGCAATCTAATCTATTGCAAGAGTGATGCCTTAGACTATGCAGCCACCAAAGCAGGTCAGTCGATTTCAAATTATGTCTAAAGAGGTAAATGTATCTACATCCCTCTAACCCCTACCAAATAAAAACCTTATCAGATTGATATAAATAGCAACATGATTGACATAATCCGGCTGTAACACGTGGTAGGGAGACGGCTGACTCAACTGCAATCTTATTTTCTACGCATGTGTTGGCCCCATTGTCTCGGGCTCGTGCGGGATATCAATTGTTTACGGTTGGTACTCTTTACTGCGCGTTTTATTGAACCTCGCGTTTTAGTGCTAGTAATTTCCTAGAAGTGTCATAAACTATCTAGCTCAAGGGAACACGATTAAGAAAGAAAATAGAGAAAGTTATTCCCTGGAATTTCAGTAAACTATATAGCTCAAGGGAACACGATTAAGAAATAAAATATGGAAAGTTATTCCCTGGAATTTCTGCAAACTGTATAGCTCAAGGGAACACGATTAAGCAACAAAATAGTTTCAATTATTCCCTGGAATCTAGCTCAATGGAACGTGATTAAGAAAGAAAATACAGAAAGTTATTCCCTGGAATTTCAATAAACTGTATAGCTCAAGGGAACACGATTAACAAAGAAAATAGGGAAAGTTATTCCCTGAAGTTTCTATAAACTATATAGCTCAAGAGAACACGATTAAGAAATAAAATATGGAAAGTTATTCCCTGGAATTTCAGTAAACTATATAGCTCAAGAGAACACGATTAAGAAATAAAATATGGAAAGCTATTCCCTGGAATTTCTTCAAACTGTATAGCTCAAGGGAACACGATTAAGAAACAAAATAGGGAAAGTTATTCCCTGGAATTTCTGTAAACCATCTAACTCAAGGGAACACGATTAAGAAACAAAATAGTGTCAATTATTCCCTGGAATCTAGCTCAATGGAACGTGATTAAGAAAGAAAATACAGAAAGTTATTCCCTGGAATTTCAGTAAATTGTATAGCTCAAGGGAAAACGATTGAGAAAGAAAATAGGGAAAGTTATTCCCTGGAATTTCAGTAAACTATATATCTCAAGGGAACACGATTAAGAAAGAAAATAGGTAAAGTTATTCCCTGGAATTTCCGTAATTTATCTAGCTCAAGGAAACAAGGTTAAGAATGAAAATAGTGTAAGCTCTTCCCAGGAATTTTCACAAACTATCTAGCGCAAGGGAATAGGATTAAAAATGAAATAGTGCCCGTATTAGCTGTCACCCTAGTCAAAGTGAATATAATTAAGTGAGGGAATGGAGTTTCATGCTTTCAACAGAAGGTTACATTTTTTAATCTCAGGAGCAAATGAAGAAAGTAAGTTGTTTCATTGGGAGCTATTAACCACTTAAAATAGCTGTTATTGACCATCATCGAATTAAACTATCAAATCTTAGGAAACAGGATTAAGAGGGATAATAGTGTCAGGACTAGCTCAATTGATTTAGAATTTAAGACCTAGATATATTGCTAAAAAATATAGAAAAGTTGATACAATTTTTTAAGTTAATTTATGTAATAAAATAAAATTGCAGATTAAAATGTAAAATTGGGTTAGCCTATAAATTAAAATTATATACTTGTCAACTCTAATAACTTTCTATACTTTAAAAATTATTTCATTAAATATTGCATATCTTAAAGTCGTTGTATATTAATACTCAATCATTTAATCATAACCTATTTGTAGATGTTAACCTTTAACCCAAAGATTTTTTATAAATTGAATTATGAACTTACATAAACTTGAACATTGTTTTTTCTAACCTGTTTTTGGTGTTTGTAAATTTTAGACATTTTTAACATGTTTTCTTGTATATTAAGACTTATCATCTGCCAAAGTTATGATGAATTATTTATTAAATGTGTAATGTTCATTATTTGACCATATGTTATTACCATAAGTTAACCCAATTTTATATTTTGATCTGCAATTTTATTTTATTACATAAATTAACTTAACAAATTGTATCAATCAACTCTTTCTATATATTTTGAGCAATATATCTAAGTCTTAAATTTTAAATCAAATCCACTCCTTACTTTCAACTTATTTAGAATGTTTTCTAAAATGGTAGCTCAACTGAGTTAAAACTTTCGGACTCAGGGTTTCCCAAGCTGTGCGTTGCAACTCCCGTTTCCGGTAATAGAAATTACGAGGAAATGACTGAACCAATTTTGACAAACGACCACTCATTTTAACGGTTAGGAGTCCAGGATGTCAGGAAAAATAGTAGTTTTCCACGGAAACACGATTTTCGCAGATAATTTTCAGTTTTTAATTCTTTGTTTGGTCACCATGACCGTTATTTACTGCATGGCTCTAATTCTCTAAATTAAATATAACTCTTTGGCTAAAAAAATAGAATCTCAATCTTTATTTGTTGGTCCTAACACATCACAATTCTCTCTTTGGATGAATATTTCTCTTTGAATGCTGGTCATAACACAGCTAAATTGAGATGTATAAACTGGGGAAACATTTTTTATTGGAATGTTGCTATCGTTAATTCACATTTAAATCAATACTATTGAGCATAATTCGAAATTTAAAAGGTTAAGTTATATTCGTTAAAATATTGTCTACGTTTTGTTTCACGCATGATAAAATGATGTTTAAATATGTTTAGGTATGTATTATAAACTCAAAAACAGTAGAATTATCTTGAATAATGTTTAAAAATAGCCATTTTTACTAATTAAGTATGATCTTTGGTTTTTTTCTTCTTCAAATAATCGGTTTTGATATTCATTTTAGCGAATAATAACACAATACAAATACATAAGTTAAGCTTTTTTTTTACCGCTTAATTTTGAGGATATGAAATTTAAAAGTAATGTTTTATGTAGGCCTATTCCATATAGCTTTTCACATTCTTACACATACAGTAAGTTCAGTTATGTTTCCATGTCGATGTTTAATTTTGAGGAAATGATATTTCACAATACCGTAATGATTGAGTACCACATCTATATTTTCACATTCTCTATCTCTATCTGACACTCTCTCTCACGCTTACACACACATTTTCTTTAACGCTCTCACACACCCTCACTCACACTCTCTCCCCTTACACACATACACATCTCATATGATCTTTTCTCATTCTTTCTCTCACACTTTATCCCTCTCTCTCACACACTATATACCTTTACATACACTCTCTATCACACAATTTCTCACATATTATTTTTATTATACTCTCTCTCTCTTAAGCTTTCTCTCAAATGCTCTCTCACTCAAACGCTCTCTATGTCTCAAACGCTCTCTCTTTATCACTCAAAAACTCTTTCTCACATTCTCTCTCTCTCAAACTCTCTCTAAATCACTCTCACTCTCTCTATGTATCAATCTTGCTCTCTCTATTTCAAACTCACTTTATCTCTCTCAAGCTCATTCTCTCTCTCTCAAACTCTCTTTGTCTCAAACTAACACTCTCAATTTCTCCATCTAACTCTCTCAAACTCTCTTTGTCTCAAACTAACACTCTCAATTTCTCCATCTAACTCTCTCAAACTTTTTCTCCAACACTCTCTCTTAAAATATGACTCAAACTCTCTCTCACTCTAATTTTTTCTCTATAAACTAGTCTCTCCCTCTCTAAAATTCTCTCTCTAACTCTCTCTCATGCCCCCACATTTTCTCTCTCTTTCACACAATATCCAACCCAAAGCTTTACACTATCTTTTTTTAATACATACACATTTTCTCTCACTTTCTCTCATACACACTCTTTCTCTCACACACATTCTCTATTCTCTCTCTCTCTCTCACACACACACACATATTTTTATATATAATTTAATAAGCCCAGTTTTGATAGTTGAAATTAAGTGTAAACGGTTTTACCGATTTTAACCAATGAAGTCATTTTAAAGGTTAGGGGTCCAGGATGCCGGCAATAATATTAGCCTAAAACTAAAACTAAATTCTTCTTGCGAATTTTCCATATTCTAATTATGTGTGGGCATCGGCTAAACTGTACAGTCATTATTCGTTTACATCACCATTGAAACCATTATTTGCGTATTATTGTATATCGGTAAATAAAATACTTATCTTTGATTAAAAAATAATAATAGCTTAATAAATTCTTACTTGAGTGGTTTGGCCAAAAGAATATCTAGAAAGGGGTCTTTTAAAATTATCATCGTGGATGGAAGAGGGAAGATATAAGCTTTGATTCAAATCAAACAACAAAAGCTAATTATCCATGTAATTTGATAGCCTTTGACGAGTAAACTTTTAACTAGAAAGTCAAGTGGATACATAATGTTTCTCAGTAAAAAAGTTAGTGCAATAATATGCAGGCATCGCTGCTTAATCCACTAGTACCATTACAAACTAAAAAACTCAGTGGTAGGTCACGTATCCCATGAAATCCTCCATGTGCCTCTGGGGGTGCGCGTGCCGATGTTTGGGAGACACTGTAATAATTATATTATTATAATCACCACGTCTTACAATCTATTTGAGCCATTCACATAGTTACTTTTATGAGCTAGGGATGAAAATTGTATTTTTAGAGGAGTTTTAAACTCATTTTTGTGGGAGAGAAATGGGGAACCAGTTAGTTGAAACCAATTCAGTGCACCCAGAAGTGTTTTGAGCCCTGACTTCCCCATCACCCTAACATTTATACTAAAAAATATGAGACTGACGCCTTTGTCCACATGTCCATAGGCGAGGTTTTGGAAATAAGGTGACGATATTCACCTCACAAACGGTCCTTTCACTTATTGGTGAATCACTTTGGGCCCTTGAATATGAGCCAAAGGGGAGGTCCTTCTACTGTGGACCATGTCCTCCCTTCTAATATGAACAGGATCCCTAGGACTGGTCAACATCAAAGGAAGAGAGAACGCACCTCATTATTTTTGCATTGCCGTTGATGTTGCAGTAGACAGAAAGGGTGGTGCATTAAAGGGGGGGGGGGAGGGTTTGCTTGCTTTTACTGCGATTTTTGGGGAGTGGTGTACTAAGGACATTTTGAGGAAATACAGACCCAAGACAGGGATAGTGATTCGATCACTCTTCGCTATGAATATTGATTTTCCTCATGTCCCCCTCCCTCAAAAAAGGGAGGAGCTATAGAAGAAGACCAAAATTTCAACCAATGAAAGAGTGCAATAGCCCAACCTCGTAAGAGATTATAGTAGGATCGCCATAAAGTTAGCCTTTCAAAATATTTAAACATTAATAAATAGCACCCATATCTAATATATATATATATATATTAGATATGTATATATATATATATATACAGGTGTTCGGAAACTCAACACCCAAACTGCACATATAGTTTGTTTGGACCAAAAATCATACAAGATTCCTACATTCAGAAAACTATATCAGTACCATTAAATTGTGTTCAAAATTTCGGAGTACAGAACTGAGAGAGCAAAGCTGTACAAGCATGCGTGTACAGCAAGTTGAATAAGAATTAGGCGCACAGCACTACACATATACTAATGGCAAGCACTTTCTGTGCTGTAGGACCGTTAATGAAGATCCCCAAAACGTATTCCCATTTATAGATGGACTGGTGTGTTGTTTACTATTAATTGTGGTATGTTCTGCTGCCGTGCTCCAATATGTCGAGGTGTGCAGTGCCACACACACAACTCCTATGCAACTTGTTCTACACGGATGCTTGCGCAGCTTTGCTCTCCCGGCGCTGTACGCCGAAACGTTGAACACAATTTAATGGTATTACCATAGTTTGCTGGATTTGAGTGTATAGGAATTTTGTACTACTTTTGGTTCAAACAAACTATGGGTGCAGTTTGGGTGTTGAATATCCTAAACCCTGTATATGCAGTCATATATCTTACAATAGTCCAAATTTACACTTAATTTCTAAATGGGCATCAAAGCTATCCGTATATTTATTCTAGTGGGGTAGGTAAAATTGAGAGGAAATGTACTCACGGTTTTGACGGTAGTTCAACTCCAACCACCCCGTTGCCAGCAGACCAAACTAGAGGAGCCTGACACTTATAATTAATGCCCATTAACGTAAGTTAAAATAATGCTCATTAAATCTAATTTAAGGATTACCAAAAGATTTATCAAAGGGGAAAGGATGAATAAGGTTGTTTAGAGTAAAAACGCAAGCGCATAGGCGTGGAGATTGGATTGGAAAACAATAATTATGAGCCAATATTTATAAAACCACTTCTCATTGCACCCCACCTATATTTGAACCTTGACCCCTCCGTCATCAGAAATCTACTATATTACGGTACAGACGTTTTAGGCCATGTAAATTCCAGTGCTATCATACACCAGCCAGTGATAATGTCACTTAGAGTGTTGTTCTTGGTGGCTCTTCGGCCATTTAAATATGTATGGAGGAAACCGCATGATGGTTATTGATTGATAGACGCGTCCATGCAGGACTATCTTGTTTACGCGGGAGATATTGTCACCAGGGATGATAGTAAAATTGGCTTCCCTGGACGGAGTGTGCGCTTGGTCTTATATCCTACACCCTCAATTTTCAACAAACCTATCAAGGACTATTTTTATTTAGAATCTCAACAAGTAGATTTTGTTTGCATCGCATCTTATAACCCAAGGGGGATCCTTTTATTTATACTAAAATGGTAGGAATAAGAAGAATAGGAAATAAACCATTATTTTTGAGGAGGAAGGCTGTAAAACCATTTAGTAAAACCGATCATCAGTAAACCCAGCCAGGATTCAAACTCTGATCTTCCCGTCACTCGAAAACAAAAAAAACAACGATGTTGACGATTTAGCCCATGTGACCATCGATGCTGGTTGATTCACCATGTATAAGAGAGTGTGGTTTCTCTTGCGATTATCATACAAATATTGACCTGATTCCTTAGTACAGTAAGTAGCTTGTTTAACTGCTTGGCTAAGGGTATAAGGGTTCGATTCCTGGTGTGCCCAAACAATATATCATTGGGAAAACCAAGGATTCCTTTAAATGTCTTATTATCAAATTTAGAGACATCCTTATACTTACACTTTTTTTAATCACCGCCTCCCCCTACCTGCCCAGGTTATACGCCTATAGGAAACCATTTAGGAAAAACTACACTTAGTAGCCCCAACCGGGACTCAAGCCCTGATCTCTCCGTCTTCAGCAGGCCTGTCTAACACGAGAGTGATTTGTCATGGAGAAGGTGTAGTTTAAAGAAAATATAAATTCATTTTCGTGTAGGAGGTTTGGGAAAACATCTTGGGAAGATAAACATCTCAATGACCCCAGCTGAAATTCAATCCCCTACCTCCTCCATAACCAGTAATCCAGACAATACAAGAATCACGCCATTATTCATGTGCCCATCAGTACGGGTCTCATGAAATCAACATCACAAATATGAATATGAAACAATAAAACGAAAGAAGAAAAAAAATTACAATATAAAACCATAAAAAAAAATGACACCCGTACAGGACAGCAACCAATATTATAAGATCCCCACTCATATTATATTTGGTCGATTAAAAGTTAACAATGAGTCAAATATATATGGTTTTTAAATGTATAAAATTAAATTATTATGTTTACAAACCACCTGAAATACATCCACGGGCCACTTTAGGGTCGTGGACCCCATGCTAAGAAGCCCTGCTCTAAAAGTTGTTCAATAGAGTATTATGTTAATTTGAATCTCTTTTGAAGAACAGAGGGGAACCATCCTTACTCACTGGTAAAACAAAATTTTGTTCTAAAATAAATATTAATTGTAAAATTCCTCAACTTTTGCTTTGCTATTAAAATTTACTTTGATGGTTTATTGATAATTTAGTAAAGCTTGGTACGTATAACCCGAACTGGTAGTAAGACGCGGTGCTAATAATAATAATAATAATAATAATAATCTATCTAGAACCGCGACAACATTCAGCACCCCCCCATCCCTCCTCTCCACACCCGTTGTTTATTCATAACTGTGAAAGGTGAAACTGACAATTCATCAATGACAATCTTTCGGTCATGGCGGGAATTTAGCCCTGGACCCTTAGTCCAGTAGGCACACGCTACCAACTGAGCCAAAAGGTCGGACTATACATTGTTAAAAGTTCAATAATTAAGGTAGTTTTATTTATAATAACTAACTCTCCAGCCCAAATGATAATGACTGCTAGTACGTAAGTTAAACATTCAAATATATACTGAGACACTTCCATTTGATCCCTAACCTGACACCCAACCTCTTTAAAAAGATGTTCTCACATTGTCCTCCCATTGACGTATTGGTCTACCAACCTGTCTTCTTTATTCAGGTTTCCCTACTAATATTTGTGAGCTCACATGTTTTCACACATACATGCCATATGATGACCACCCCCTCCCCTCAGCCCGCGGACCTTTATTTTCTTTAATATGTTTGGGAGTGCATACAAACCATGAATTTCTCTATTCTCCTATTTGTGCTCCCTTTTAAAGGCCAAATATATCTCCCAGTACTTTGTTATAGATACAGCAATGAAAATATTAAAGAATTTCATCAATCATTTGTATTTTATAATGGAAGTTTGTTAATTGGAAGGGGGACAAACAAATAATTTTCTAAACAAAAAAAAAAGCTCAAATAACTTCAAACTAGCTTGAGCCCCCTTAAAGTTTGGTGAGTGAATGGTTTGAGTGGGACTCCATCACCTCTACCCCACTGGGCCAGACTTTAGTGTCCTGGAGTTGAGCATGGGATCATGTCGTCTCCCATCCAAAATCGTAAGTATTTGTGCGAGAGGGTGAGATTTGGAGGAGACGGGGAAAGGAATTACGTCTTTCAGGAATGCATGTGATGTTCCTGCGCTAAGAGTGCGACAGAAGATAATTCTAGAATGTTTTTTATTGCCCTGTTTATTGAGGGCATGATAGTTTTCGACAGTAGTAAATATGGACTATAGATGACGGCATCTTAAAGTGATTGAGATTGGTTTCAAACAAGCTACCTTTCAATAATAGCTACCCTTATTAGAGTTGAATGAAAGGTTTGGAATTAAGATTGATTTTTTTTATAATTAATTGTCTTATGCAGCTGTCTGTTGAAAAGGGTCATTTACGACTTAATAGTTGCATCGATGTGGACGTGGAGTAAACGGCACGCTCTTTTAGTCTTATTTGCCGGCTACTCGGGGTACTAATACCAGCTGGGGGTACTTAGGCTGATATTTCCTAGGTGGTTACCCACTATTTTATATATATTTTTTCTTTTTAGCACCGTGTCTTACTACCCGTTCGGACTATACGCTTAAATACTAATTACACTAATAGGCTAGGGATTAGGAAGGCTTCATTTAAAGTAAATGCACCCACAGTTGCATGGAGGTATAGTGGAAACTCAGTTTATAAAAACCACCCTCGGTGCACCCAACCGGGATCGAGCCCCAATCTCCCCGTCTTCGGTATTATAGTCCAACACGAGAGTAGCAGCTTAGATCACGCGGCTACCAAAGCTTGTAATAAAAGACTTAAGCTAAGAAACCGTATAGTATAAATTCCCCCTTAATAGCATGGAGGGAGGATGGGAAAACCACGGGAAAAATAACATGTGAGCAACCACGCCCAATGCATGCAGTTGAGACTCGACTCTAAGCCTTCAAACCAACCACGACCAACCATTGCCCTTGTGAGTCTAGCTCTAACAACCGCGACCTCACTCCCAATATTTAACTTATTATTATGTCTTCTTTAAATTGAAAAATGCCACCCGGACAAGTGACTCGAACCCGGAACATTTGATTCAGTACGCCAAGGCTCTTACCATTGAGCTATCCAGGAGTCGTCCCGTACCCGGGGTCATTCTTCGCTCATTGTTTAGGACAGAGTCTGTGATGGACATGTTGAAGAGTAAAATAGATACAAACCCGGTAAATGTGGTCGAGTGGTTTGGGAGGTTGACTTTAGGTAAAGTGGTGTTCTAATTAATATATTCATTTTAGTGCTAAATGTAAGGGTGTTAGGGACCGTTAGATTAAGTTCTTACTTTGCCTCTTTGGATAAAAAACCTTTTGGGCTAAAATAAATTAAATATTGCTCCAGTAGATTCGTTTAGTTTAATTTTATAAACATTATAATCTCAACATTTATTGACTATCTGTCATGAGAATATTTACATTTGACCAGAAAATTTTAAATTAAAATATTCAAGAATGATTTAGATCATTTTATATACTGAAGCAATATTGTATTTAATTTAGCCAAAAAGTTTTTTGTTCTAAAACTGCAGACATATATACTTTTTAACTCACGACTGTTTCTAAACAACTTTGATTTCTTGACGCGATGTTTGAGTGCCTAGGGGTGAATGTACCTTCCTAGATTAAGCTAGTCTGTAAGTAATCTCTTTAAAATTATACGTTAAGTATCACCAATAAAAAAATCAAAAGCAATGGTGGCCCTAAAGGAAACATTACACCCAAGACCTCAAATCATTTCATTTTAATGAGAGTTGCGAAAATTTTTACTGCCCGCTCGTTTTTTTTTATGACTGAGAAGGAAAGCCAACCCCATCTCCCATTTATTCCTTTCTACCTCTACGAAAGAAATAAAGTTTAAGTCTATGCCTATAAATTCGTCCCTTCCCGCCCTCTCTCTATCCTCCCACCCCCCTGAATGGAAGACATAAAGTGGTCTCTTAAAGACAGTCCAGGGAAACGGTTGTCCGGGAGGGCTTTTGATCAAGTCTGGGTGTTATGTCAGGTTTCATTTCCACACTAAAAAAAAAAGGTCATGAGATTCAAGAGGTCAACTTTGACCTCCTTTTCCTCTCTCGTGCAAGTGTTTCTTCGTGGTGTAGGCTTGCTGTTCTCACCTGCAATGTCACTGACGTATCCAGCTCCTGGATGACTGGTGCAAGTCACGTCTCAACAGATGATCTTCATGATTAAAAACTAGTTTGGGATGGACTCGATTTGGTGGTAGTATGAATTAAGGCGTCACTCTCGTAATATACAGAACTTGTTGATGACCAGGAAGGAGGAATGGAAGGAGGGGGTCGGAGTTTAAGTCCAAGTTGGATGTTCAGAGGGGTATATTTCCTAAAGGGATTTTCACTCTTCCTCCACGCAAATGTGGGTACACTTCCAATAAATTCAACCTTTCTAGTCTCTAACCCATTAGATTAATTATTATTGTCCAAAAGGGTAATAAAGCCTGATAACTACCAAAATTGGGATGACCCAAGCCAGTTGGCTTGTGGTATGGATGTCAAGGGGAACGGAGTTCTATTGCATAGCCGAGTGTATTGAAAGTGGGTTTTCATAAACAGCTTTTCATGCTACCTCCACGCAAACGTGGGTACATTTTTATAAAGAATTTCTTACTTAAGCATCATTGAAATATTTATATACAACCCAAATAGATAATGAGAAACGGTGAAAAAAAATTAAATGAATTTAAAAACTCTCCATGGACATTGCATTACAATATTAAAGTGTTTATAAAGTTACGTTTAAATACAGGCCTACTATCCCAGTTTTGATACAATAAACATTATACATGAATCATCATTCTCGTGTTTTCTTTAATTGAAATGTTTTGTTTGCTCATAATAATTGATAACTATTCCAAACCTTATTCGTCAAGAATAATTTTCATGGCTACCAAGCGGTACTTAAGAGTTTGGCATACATTTATGGAGTCATCCTGTGAGTATAATACTAGAGCTCCTTGGATCAGTATCGATGGACACGTTGACAACGGTGTCAGTATAGGCCTGTATGGTTTCTGCTGATTGTAGAGGAGAGGCTGAGGCTCGAATCCCGGCCTTGTGTACTTACGTACTTTTTTCCTGGAACTGTTTACAACTTTTTCTCCACGCAAATGCGAATATATTTCCCTCATATTTGTGGCTCCCGCCTGTCCATATCGTTGATGAGCGGATAACCTTGTTGAGTATAAAGAAACGTTGCTCATAACAACCACTATATTATTTTAAAAACTCAGATAAGTTATTTCAACTAATTTTTTTATAAAGTATACAATATTTTTATATCTCAAATAATTTTTAAATAAAACCATCTGTGAAACTGATATTCATTAGCACATTTTCATCAGTGAATCGGAATAGTCAAATGAGTAAGAGTTGTTCAGAAAGGGTTCAAGCTCCATCTTCATCGCTTCTTTCTTACTGCTAGGTTCCTTTATTTCACCTTTCGGTCAACTTTCCAAAAATAAGGCTTGTCCCCCTCTTTTGTTGACTCGTTGATATCTCAAAAGCTCTCACAAGGATCAAGGACGAGTTCGCTACCAATGCACGCCAGCATACGAAGTAGGATGTGAGGAGTGAGACAGGGATGTACGGTTAGAGAGAGACCTTTGACTTTTATCCTTCCCATCCCTTTGGTTGAGTTGACTCCAGGAGACTGCTGCAAAACGGGTCAAGTATTGTCATGAAAGGTGAAGTCAATTGATTTTAGATTGAAATGACAAGTGATTGTTTTACAAAGCGACAGGAGACAAGTGACTAATGATTGGTGAACTATGGTCAAACAAAAAGTCTTTTAGACCTAGGTCACAAGTGCTTTGTTTTATCAAAACAATGAACTGGTCAGTAATTTAATTTGTGTTATGTTAATATAGGAAATAGTTGGTGGCCAAACAAGGAAATAGTTCAGCGCTTGGCTTCTCAAAATTGTAAACTTGAACTACACTTTTTTATGTTTTATTATAACAACAATTTGCAAATATGTTTTTATTTTATGTCCGGATGAAACCGCTTCACAGAGATAAAATTTTGTCAAGCGACCGGTATATCCGTGACAGGTTATTGGTTATCCCCGAAAGAGATCTAGTGCAACCACAACAAACAAGTTGAAAAGATTGTTGGTTGTTTGATTGCAAATACATTTTTGGGGTTACATAAAATTAAAGATCATAATAAGTAAGAACATGATGTTTATTACATGTATTTATTCTAAATTTAATTTTAATTTTGAAATAGTAAAAAGTTGATTAAATAAATTGGGATTTCCAGACCTATGCGACTTGTTTCGGCGCTTTGATGGGTGACCTCCCAAAGCATTGGGCTGACAGAGAAGATGACGAAGTTAACCATTCCACAAATATAATGAAATTTGGTTTTATGAATTAAAATTTATTTAATGAAAGTTCACTTTCTCCAATATATTTTCCTCAATTCTACCTTTTCGATTAGGACATTAATAAATCTTATGTTGAAATTAAATTAAATTAAGACAAAGGTGGTGATGAGCTATTTGTAGCATTGATATAATAAATGAAATTATTTGTGATTGTTCTGCTTATATACTACTAGCAGAAGCATCCAGAGTAGCTCAGGGTAGCCGCGCAATGGATAACGATTTTTTTTTCTTCAAACAAACAAACACATACTTTCATTTGATTGCATCCAATACAGTTTGGCAAAATAAAATATAACCCAAATTTTAAATTCTAATTTTGAGCATTTGAACTCTTTTCTTGTGTTATATGTCGCGCAATGCTCATGACAGAGAGACGCTTGATTTTATTAATTTAGATTTAGAGGACTAGCTTAGTTTAAGTAAGTTTGTAGCCGATTAATAATTATGATAATATATTTTATCATGTATTCAGTGTCTGGAAAATTTTCCGCTTATTTAAATGAAACTAATGAAATCGACATATCCCAAGTTTTTAAAGTTAACCCTTAAGTATCCTTAGGACGTTAACATCAGAAACACTATCAAATGAGTTCTAATAAAGCAATAATGGAGATTTCAATTATATTCTTGAACTCACGTATATACTTCAGTGCTTAGTGGTGTAATTTGTCACTGAGCTTGGAGTCTCTTGGTCTGCTGTCGATCAGATATATGTATACCTAAATAATATATAATCAAAAACCTTCCCCTGAGTTTCGATAAAATAAAATTTTCTTACTGAAAATTTACCTTTAACCTTGACTTTTAAAATCTTCATCTTAAAACATCAAGAGTGAGATTAATTCCTTTTTGTTCCGAAATTCAGGGAACTAAACAATTTATGGTAATTTATGTCCCTATTAAACTCAAAACTATAAGACATAGCCTGTAGACTTATAAGGTTAATACAATTTGGTGAACTTCCTCTACAGAGCAGGATTTCTTATAATAATACAAGTTTAAATTTAACACAATGAACTTTATCTGATCTTAAGTTTGCGAGATGGCTGACGGACACTGCCAAATGGACGAGGAAGGGCCGTTATGCGGCCTCTTTGGTCGCCTAGCCCTGGTCCATTAGATTGATCTATATGAAAGAACACGTGTACGTAGATGTTCCCACGAATTCTGACGGTATCGTGGTGAAACCACAAGCTGCTCGTACCACAATAACATATTACATATTACATATTACATATTACGACTCCCTGTCACCTATTTCGAACTGCACGATGGTAATTTATAATAGCTACTATAAACATGGGGATGAACATTTTTGCCGTATATGTTGTGCCTTTCAAAACTTTACCTGGAAGCAATGGTGTGTATCCTTAGTCCATATTACGGTGGCATTTATAAAACTTAGCATAGGATGACTTTCATCATTTCACATCTTCTATTGGTTTTGCTATAAGGAATCGCGCTCTGACGAGGAATTGGGTATATTTGTTTTCATACCTTATTCTAACTTTATTGGCACGATTCAATATAAATCTATTTAAGGGAGTTTTTATCTAATTTATAGTTTTCAACCCGCTTTTTAGGTGAATACTTGTGTGTTTTATTAAAAAGAGTTAGCTTCATCCTGCAACCTTCGATTAATTAGTTTTAGTTGTGGCTAGCCCAAGAGGGCAACCAGATTCAGGGATTCAACATTACCAGCATAAATGTCTATGTCTGGCTCGTAATATGATCTTATTGGCAGACATAAAATTATTTTTAGCTTCTCTGGGCGTCGAACAAATTGTAAACGCTCTTATACATATAGTCAAACACCTTTTCCACCAAACCAAGGATGTTGCCATGAAAATACCAAATATAATGATCAGCTTTGGAAATAAATTATAACGCAAATGTATTCAACTATTGTTTATTCAATTAATTTGTGTAACATAAACTTTTACTTACAATGGTTGGTACTATTTATTGCAGTTTTTTCTTTAAACATGTGTTCTAATGTTCAGGAACTCTATGGGACATGGAAAGGTTATTCTTAAAAAAGGGGGGGGGGGAGTTATCAGATATGGACATAACTTTTTCTCTCGTTGGAGTCAAAGCTATATCCATGTGGCATCTACTTAAAAAAACTATTGATTTTTTGGCATACAATACTCAATACCAGACCTTTTTAAGACAATAATATTGAGTGATATTAAATTACACCCCCATGACAATATTATACTGGGGACATCCTTATTTTGCACAATAAACTTCATATATAATATCTAGAAATATTGTTTATTTAAATACATATTATCAATATATACCATTTAACAAAACCTACTTCATCCAAATGACTAGAAAAAAAAATTGGGTTAAACGAACCTATCACACATTAAAATGGATACGAAATAATGTATTCAATATGTTATACCTATACTTGGTATTCAAAGTTCATTAGCTAGAACTATTTACTTTTACTAATATAAAAATTTCTTACCAATCAGTCCCAATTAGTAGAAAAAACCTTAATTTCTCACGTTAAAGTAAAGGAAATAAAAAGTTAATACAATGTTGAGCATATTTACAAGGATAAAATGTATTGACACAAATTCTATATCATATTTACAAAAAATAAAACACAAAATCTAAATGCTATTAAATGTAAGTATATTCTTTATTTTTCATATGAAGTGTATTTTTTTAACTCTTTAAAACTATATAAAATATTGGGCATGGCTATTGATAAAAATTGTCAAATGATTATAACTTTATCACATACAATAATTGTTACTTTTTTGCCTTAAGCTCAATTATTTATCCATTTAAATACCTTGTTATGTGAGCAGCTTTACAAGAGAAAATGTTTGCTTAGAAAATTACTCTCCATGACCTTAATACCTATTATATAGTAAAAATGTTTTGAAAATAGTATTTTTACAAACCAATTACACTACAAATTGTATTGACCGTTAAAAGATACTTAATTAAAAAGATATACATATTTAAATGCACATTAGTTGAAGAAACTCCAACAAATTTCTTACTTTCCATTTCACTACAAAATGTTTATTTGTTTGAAATTAAAACTAGTATTATTTCCAACTGAAAATTAATCACAAGGCAGGAGTTCATATCTTATATGCTCTAGTTGATGTAATTTTAACATATTTAAATAAATTCAGAAAATTAAAAAGTATATTTGAGGCAATGTGTTTCCTATTGCTGTTTTAAAATGGATGTGAGATCAATCTAATAACCATCATTCATCAAACTATATGTGAGTTTTAAAATTAGATGTGTACACTTCAAAAATTTTAACTAGCATTTCATTTAAAGTTTTACACCTTCTCTTTGTAGTTTAAGTAGACACAGTACATTCCAAAGTAAAGTACAATGACATTTTTTAGAATAGGTTTTTCCAAAGTAAACTAGAAGACTGTGCATTAAATTTGGCATTTTATCATTAAATCAGTCTTGTACAAATAATTAAAAACAAGATCTAGTCTTAAGTTCCTAAGCTATAGATACTTGTGTCTGTCCTTAGGAAGGGATGGGTCGGATAAAAAAAAATTGACAGCGTTACTCGTTCAATTATTTTGTTTTTTGATTACAAATACTTCACAACCACACAAATTTATCTTAAGTGACTTGATATACATTGTGTTTATCTTTGTGTAATACGGGTAGTATTTTAACACTAGTTTGTGGTATTTAACGTGTACTTTCTGAGTAGAGTACATTTTCGGCACACAACTTATAAACTATTTAATTATAGAACAGGCATAGCAACCAGTTCCCCGATCGATCGTTAGTTAATCACGGTCAAATATGGGTAGGTATGAAAGTCGTCATTCGTAGGTCTAGTGGACATAACAGGCGCAATTAATTTAAGTATTGCAAATTAATAATTTATTTGTATGTACGTTGTTGTTTTTAACTTAGTTTAAAACGGAAAACCCATGAACCGACTTCCTAAGAACTGAAAACATTTCTGGTATATAGATGAAGAACCTGTGTAGATGAAGTATCGAAGAACAGAACTAACCCATCATTATTTTTTGGGTTTAAATTTGTTTACTTTTGAGAATTTTTCAGATCCTCAATAGTTTTGTGAATTCAATTAGTCATGTTTAGTTTAACTAATCAAAAGCAGTAAAATACTTTGATTAGCCCACTACATATTTTGAATAGTAAATAGAAATTTTATTCAGGAAACAAACAATTTTGTATATTTTAAAATATTTAATAGTATTTTGTGTTTAGTAGGCCTAAATATAAATAGGCCTACAACTTTGTGCATGTGTTAAAATTATTAATATTTATTTACTTGAGCAATCTTTACATTTATAATAATGTGGAATGATTGAATGAGTTTAGCTTAAAAAATATATACGCGCATTGGTGATGACGTAAGTGGGAATTTATGAAACATAATCAAGGTCTTTACATCTGGCCTGGACTAGGAGCCCTACAGTTATGTCCCCAGTCTACTCTAGACGATACTTGGGCCTATAATCAGCTTGCAAGCTTCTTATAGTATTTTTACTTTACAAAATCTATAACTGATTCTATATTCCCGTTCCGTTTTGGATAAGCCACTGTATAATTTTACTTTTTAAATATTGTAATACACTAAACTAATAATACATTTACTAAGATAAACATAAATATACAACAATGGCAGTGTATTCTTTATTGAATATCCTACTACAAATTTTATAATAAATAGTAAATTCAATTTTTAATTTTTAATCATATATATCTTTCTCGAAAAGGTGTTGGTTATTCAGTTTAAATTAATAAAAAATTTAGAAATAAGTTTATACTTAAAATTAATCCGAATGCCAGATTAAAAAAAGTGTTCATTGTTAATAATTTTTGTTCCTGAGGCAATGAAAACTGATATATTATACTTGGTAGATATATTTAGTCATATGATTTTAAATCCATTTGGTTTTAAACATGAAAGATTGACTAACTAAATATTTATGTTATAAATAATAATCCATAATTTAAAATGTTCGTGGTCTCCTTGGTTGTACACTCCATATATCATGGAAGGTAGCCAGCCACCTTACCTTGACAGCTTACACTATGGTCCTATATTATAAGCTGAGCCATAGTGGAAGCATATAACTTAAGCTTGCTACCTTAACGGGTAAAAGAAGAGTATTGAAAAAAATTAAACTGGATTATTACTCTCCCGTGACCTGTCTGGTGGCTGCATGGCTTAAGGTGCTATTCTCGCAATATACTAGACTGCCGAAGACGAGGAGGTCAGGGTTTAATCCTGGTCGGGTGTACTGAGGATGATATTTCTTTAAATGGTTTCCCACTCTCCCTCCACTCAAATGTGGGTAAACTTCCTCTAAATTCAACCTTTATAATCCCTTACACATTAGTGTGGTTATAACATAGGCGTATAGACCGCAAGGGTAGTAGCACGCAGGGGTAACAACATTACTCTTACTGATGTTAGCTGGATTAACTTATTAAATGAGATGAATAAAACTATGTTTTATTAATATGTATCATACTTATAAGAAATAAACCAAACATCCTGAAGTGTACAAGGACTTTCATTGAGTTTCTCAAAAATACCAAGGCACTTTTAACAAATTTGATCAGCTTTACCAGGAAAAATATATTTAACCAGTATGGTAGAGGATTATTTTGGTATAAAACAATAAAAAGACGTTCACTTTACATACCATTACAAATATGTGTATATCTTGTTTATATCAGCTAGAGAGGTAATTAGGTAATATTCAGGATATTTCAGGACGAAAGGTCAATATTTTGGCCGGTCATCGTATCGGTCATTCTAAGAATACTTTTGTACATGAACATTTGTCCTATTCCGGACGGTTTCCTAGATAGAACTATTTGAATGTACAGGATTTTGAATTTGACGTGCAATATTGTCCATCCCTCCCACCGCAATGCATTACTATCTGAAACATTGGTGTGAAGAGTCAGTTTTATGTTGTGATTGTTGATAGTGACATTGTAAAAGTATTATTAAAAATGCTTAACATCCTAGATTTCAGACCGTAAAGTGTTTTCCGGAACTCTACGCATAGGAAACCGTTAACGGTATCCTTCAACGGCAGCAGTGGCACTTCCATTGCAGAGGGTGTAAACAAACAGCATATCTGCATTTTTGACATTTTTGAATATGTAGAGCATTTTTGACAACACTTCTATAATTCCACTATCAACTGTCACAACAACCAACTGACGCTACACACCGATGCATTTGCTTCAGATAGGAGGCTGGAGAGGACCATATTGCGCGCCAAATTCAAAATACTGTATTGTCTGGGAAATCGTTTGGAATAGGACTCATGTTCATATACACTTTTCTTCTTAAAATTACCAATACTATGACCTGCCAGAATAATGAACTCTCCTCCTGAAACATCCTGTATAAATAAAATTAACTTATCTCCGATCACCACACCAACATCCATACATAAATAAAATTTGAACTCCTTGATTTTGTGAATAATTACTAGAATTTATAGTTGATTTTATGATTTATAGAGGGCATCCCTAGTTAATATAATGTGGACAAATTAACTTTCACTAGCCCGATAATCAGTCTAATAGTTCATAAGAGACAATGAATTTTTTTAATTTCTGGTATGTGGAACATCAACCTAACATATCAACAGCACGTTATAAGCGGGCGTAATAACTCGATTTTGGAGTTGTGGAGAAGAAAGAGAAAAGGAGGAGAGAATATACTTCACTCATAAATTTGAAGTTGTTTAAAATTATGTTTGAAATTTTTAAATGAGCAAGTCCATTGGACAATATTATTCGTGACGTCACAGACCAGGTAAGTAGATGAATGCAGCCATACCGAATAACTCAAACCGTAGTATGACTCAAATAACTGCTTAAGTTACGTTAAAAAGCATGGATTACAATAATTCATTTTATCATAATCATTTAAGAAGCAATTAATGGAATATCTCTAATTTTCATTTAATGTCTTTAAACTGTGCATCTTAATTGTTATTAAATTATGTATTGGGCGAAGTTGTGATTGGGTGGAAGCTAAGATCTCCCTTCTCTTTCCTCTTCCCATAAATTTAGTTATGTGCCTGACTATAAGTTAGTGCCAGTTATTAATAGTCTAAGAGAATAGAAAATCATCTGGCAATGTCTCCAATTTGAGGTTGATCATCTACTTGGAGAACGTGTGCTGGACCGACATCGGATCCTCTCTATCTTGGCCCGGAGAGCCGCTCATATATCCTGGAGAGGGAGATTCTGACTTCTCCAGAACTGGAGGGATATTCGAGTACTGAGACATACCTTTCTGCTGGTGGGATATCTTCTCTGCACCACCCTGGAGATGATACAACTCTATTCAAATATTTAAATTATATACGAAACAAGAAAATATACAAGGAAAATAAAGTGAACATAATTAAAAATGTTTATCTTTTTGTAAAGTTGAAAAAAACTTTTCATCCAAATCGTAAGACTTGTTTCGTGTAGCTTAGAAAGGAAATTTAATCAAGAATAAAACCAAATACTTATATTTTAATTGCCAACCATTTGAATTTAATTTGAAAATTCTTGATACCTTTTATGATTAAGTTAATTTGAAATATATCAAAGTAAGAATCGTATCCAGAGAGCAAGCTGAGGGGGTTCTCTTCTGGTGGAGCACGGAAATATTTAAAGTTGTTTTAAATTTGTTAATTTTATATTTGATTAGATGTATGGATAACGAGATATATATCTTTAGTCATTAAATTTAGAATAATATTATGTTCAGAGAGGTTTGTTTTCAACAAATTTCACCCTGATTAAAAACAAAGATATACGTATATAAAGATTCCACATAAGTACTATGCTTAGAAAAACGCCAGTCCTATTAAAAATATTAATCATCATCATCATCATTACTCATTTCCATCGATTGTTTTATCCCAGTTTATTATGTATTTAAAAAATATATTTTAAGTAAATAAAACTTTAAGATAGAATATACACATAACAATACCTTAGCATCGGTATCAATTATATATCGATCTATAAGTTGATATTCTTTTCCTGATCTTGGTCTTAATGTCGTAGCGGGACGACCCAGCCTGTAACAATATATATAAAATTAGTATTTGTATGATTCTTTAGATCATTACTAGAACTCAATTATATGTAGGATTTTTAGATTCATCGATTTCACATGGATATATTTTACCAAACATGTTTTTTTGAATATCATCAGGCACTTTTCAATCAAAAGAAAATATTTAATAAAAACTCTAATATGATTAAAACTTAAACAATGAAGCATAGATATTTACACAAATAAAATAAATAATATTATTTAACTATAATTAATAACTAATTTTGAAAGATGTGCATAGGTCGCTATATATATTAAAATACTTATTAAATACATGGATATGTTATAAAATTTATATATTTATATAATATATTTAAAATTAACAAATATTTATATTGACATTTAATATAATATATATTAAAGTAAGTCATGTCTGTTGTGAATTAATATCTTTATATTAGAACATTTTAATATTTATTTAATTCAATCGAATACAGGATGATAATGTGTTTATTTTCAATTCCAATAATAATTGTGTATTAGCTTATTTTTTTAAAAACTTCGAAATAATTTCTACAAATATCACCAACCTGAGACTTTCTGCAGTTGTATCAGATGAGCTGTGCGATGATAAAGACAAAGTCTCGATGTAGTCTGACATATCCGATGTTCCACTACTTGTACTTCTTGAGTCAATGTATGGCACAACAGTAGCGCCATCTGCGCCAGGACTTGCAAAACCTGCAAAAATAAAACCTCTTTTTTATATACCCACACTTCAATTTGTATCGATCACTGGATTAAATGCTTATTTTTATGAAATCTACTGTAAAATACCCCATTAATAATTTAATATTACTTATCTATTTCAATAAATGTATAATGGTATCTGCATGTATGCATATTTTTACATATAAGTTTTGAAATCTTTTCGATGAGCTAGAAAACTGAATTTAGTTAAATTGTATAAAATCCACTCAAGAGTTGCGCAAAGCTTTCAAATTTGAAAACTGATTAAAAGATAAAAATTGTAAAATATAAAAACTCTATTTATAGAATCATTTTAATTCGTTGAAATGTTATTTGCTTTTCAAATTCAAGGAGAAAACGGCATTCATTGTTTGTTGTTTAGTATTCATATGAGTTTAAAAAATGCGTTTCTTAAGCAAATAAAAGCTACACAAGTAACGTTTAATATGCCTATTTAATTTAAGGAGTGTACAGAATGCCACATAACCATTTCCCAAGGGTCTATAGGAAAAACCAACAGCTGTACGGTACATGCAATGTGATGTTGTTTCTTGTTAATATGAACGTTTTTAAATTTCAGGTTGATTGGTGAACCATGGTGAACCTACTGAACGACACCGAGGATCAACGTTCCATTGACCATATTAGGGCGAAAGCGTACCGTGAGGCGATGGAAGCTGGCGCAAATTTAACTGACCGAAACTGGATTGCTGAGAGAGTGAGACGAAGTGATCGGTGGGTTACGGAAAGCTGGTAAAAAGGAGATGATAATTGTAGGACATAATTGGGACAAGGTCAACCTGAGAAACTGTTGCAAGAGAGCAAAGGCAACATCAAGAACAGCAGTGGGAAAATACGTGGAAGCAATGCAAATGTTAAGACGGAAATCTTGCAACATAGGGAAAAGTTTTTGTTCACGTGAAACTGTGAGACGATACAAGGATAGAGCAGCATTAAAACCCTTTCACGTAACCCCTAACACAATACAAGTGTGTTAAACATTGAGGTCCGCCTGTGGGTTTGCGATTATCTCCGCGACAGGGATTAGGAATATTTCGTGCACTTGGCACCAAGCGACGAGCTATTTGTGTGGGAAGTCAGAGGACCTAACTATCAAAAGGACAGAGTGTGGGTACACCCAGTAGACGATATCGCTGATGATGAGCATTATCAGGAACTATCCAAGAAACTGGACTGCATTGGAATATTTGTGTGCTTAAATGCAAGGAGAATTATGTCGATCATGAAAGAACAAGGGCAATCATGGAATGGTTACTATTTAAGGGATACGGTTTTAGAGAAAATTATTTACCCTTTCCTGCGAGAGGCAGACAACACTCTGAACCCAGTAAACGTCTGTTTTCTCCATGACAAAGCACCGTGCTTTAAGGCGAATGAAACGTAACAGATCTTGCGAGACAATGGTATTGCTTTTTTTGGGCGTGCTGAATGGCCAGGTGCATACCCAGATTTAAACATTTCTGAACATTTTGAAGCGATGCTAAAGGATGATGTTGAGTCACTGATGATCCAAGAACCAGATGCCAATAGGTATTCCCAGCACACTTTGGGAGAACACCTTACGTACCATGGAAGAGGATAAAAATCTTTTTGAGATTCTTCTACGATCGTATCTCAAAAGACTGCGTGCATTTCGCGACGGTGGAGGTGGACACACAAATACTAATATATAATATGTAGAAATGATTAATAAACATTGTAATATTAATCAGATAGCTTAGTGTGCATTTATTTTTCCCACAGACCGCTGGAAAATGGTTATGTGGCACTTTATACATTGACAGAAAGAAGCAGTTTTAGTGAAGATACCATACACTCTCAGGTACATCTTTGCCTTCATTTGTGTATTTGTTCATCGGCTGAGCCTTAGAAGATTAGAATTTGTTTATGTGTTAAAAGAGGACTTTTACAGGAAACCAGATAACCATACTCCCAGATATTTTGATAGTGAAAATTTGCTCTCAGAGATGTACAAAACATACTTATCCCAATATACAGAAAGTGAGAAGACTTTTTAACTAGATGGAGCCTCCACACCACCTTCCGAAAATAATCTAAGATCTGTCTAAAATGAAGAAAGAAGAAAAAAATTGCAGAAGCATGTATTTGACTTTGAACGCAGAGCAAAAGTTTGCACTGCAGATAGCACTGTATGATGTAACCGTCATCAAAGGACAAAATCCTGATTCAAGATGAGTCCACTATGGCTCCGAGCCATGCAATATAAAATGCAGTCAATCATTGATTGAAGAATAGGTTAAATTGAATAATCATTTCCCATTTGGGAAAAAAGTTTTTCTGTTTAGGGATAATTTTAGGTAATGTTTACCAAATCTTTCACATGGTCATAGGGCAGCAACCCTCTAGACAATAAATAATCTCAGCTCAGCTGTGGAAGGAAATTAAAATTATCAAGTAAAACAATACTGTGTGGGTAATCGACGGTAACTTGAGGATATATTTAGTATTTTAGAAGGAGAGGTCCATTGTTACATTAATGTGAACTCCTTAGAATGCAAGCCTAACCGAGAAAAAGAAACTATCCTGTAGATTGTAGAGTTTTTAAAAAGTTTGATGCCCTCAGGAATTTCTATACACAAGTTAAAATTAAAAAAATGGGCTGTATAACAATGCTCCTTAGATAATTAAATACTAAACATGGCCTATTTAATGTAATTGCATAGCAATGAAAAATTGGATGATAAGCTCTTTGTTTTAATCACAACTTGTGAATGTGTGGAATGCCAGGCCTCCACCATGGTTCGGATCCCATGTTAAACTGTAGGTCCTCCATTTCATATCACAATAACGCTACCATTACACATTAGCTTAAGTGCTTACAGCCCAAACGGGTAGTAAGACGTGGTGTTAATAATAATAATAATAATAATAATAATAATAATAATAATAATAATAAATTAATAATAACATCTTATCTATGCAACAATTTAAACAGGCATTGTGTGTTTCTTAACGACAGTCGATTTCTTATCTGTAGACCCTGGCATCCACTTTATTTTGAGACTTTCGAGATGGAGGTGGTTTCTGGTTTACTGTTAGCTAGCGATAAAGTCAAAACTTGGACATGGTTTATATGTATCTGTTAGTGCCCGTTTTCAGTCATGGCCACTTGTATGTGGCTTTTCCATACACAATTTTATAATTAATTTAGTAAAAACATAATTAATTTAGTTCAATCTAATTGTTTACACTTTTACGACAGAAAAATACTTTTTACAAACAAAGCCTAACATTATAGGTGCTTATCAATTGAAGGTTATATTTTGTTAAGTTGGTTAGTGATATAAAATTTCTCATATACAGGTCTAAAAACCAGTTGCATTATAATTATTTTCATCATATCTCATTATTCGTGTAGGCTATCCACATATTTACACTAATTAAGTAGGGATGAAGAAGGAATAATTTAGAGAAATTATATACCCATTGTGCTTAGGAAAAAATTGGAAGGAGTTTAGGGGAAAACACTGTGGTACACCCCAACTTTATAGTCACCGGTAAATAAGTCCAGAGGAGATTTATGCCTTCACCAGTGTGACAACTTGTGTGGATCATCTTACAAATAATAAAATTACAAGTATTGACAAAAATAATATCTATAACTTATCCTAGGAGTGATAAAACTGGTATGAAATTAAATATGAAATTAAAAATATTAATCAATAGAATATTAACTATCTTATTCAAAATACATATTCACAATACCTTTAGGTTCTTTAATTGAACAAATGGGAACCTCCGCTTCTGCTGAGGATGATTTGGCAGGAATTTTGACCTTCTGGAACTGGAAGTTTAGCTCTCTGAGTGGATCTACTGACTTTGATCGCCTTGGAAGTGAAGAGTGGATACAGTTCGTGAGGATTCCTGGGTACCTGGAGAGCGACTGGTAATGCCTCCTTGCTGACGTGGCGTTAGTCAAAGGAAGTTCGAACTCGGCAAAGTCCGTCCCTCGATGTCTCAAAGAGTCAATTGAGACACCAGAGTCATTAGAACTAGAGGAGTCACGATTATTACCAGACTTGCAAGGGACGCTGGAGGAGCGTCTGATATGAGCGGCGGAGGATGTGGGAGAGTTTCGGGATTGTTTTTGGTCATAGACGACACTCCCCTGCGTTGTAAAAGCTCTCAAAGAACAACTACTGATACTTGTGTTTTCTTCTAATGGGATTGTTCTGGCAGCTGCCTCCTCAACTTGAAGAGAACTTGTAGTATCAGTTATATGACAACATTTTTCATGTACATTCACCTTTTTATTAACACACATATGCGCACCACTACTTACTTCATTTAGATTTGATGAATTGTTTGTAGCATCTGCCGTTTGATTTTTCACCGAATTTTGAGAAGTTTGTGTTACTGTAGAAGAAATGGACACTATTTCCTCTAAAATTTGTCTACTCCCTGGTTCCTCATATTCTTCATTATACACGGAAGAATCTGCTGAGCTTGATCTTTTCCTTGTTATAAAATTATGTTTCCTTTTCTCATCGCTATTTTCCAGTAGATGACGTCGCAAATATGGGCTGTTTACTGAGTGATGCATCATCATCATAGCTGATCCGGGTATTCTGGGGAAGCTTGTATCACTCCTTTTCCTACTCCTGTCAACCACAGGTCCAGTCAAACTAGGGGTACTAGCAGATTTTTTAGAATACAAATTTTTGGAAATATAATCAAACTTGGCTTTAAGCATTTCTGGTTTGCTACAAGTATTGGTGATAGGGGACATTGGTAGGTAACCTGGGAAATGTTTTCCTCTAACAGGAGCTTTTGCAGGAATATTTTCGTTGGATGCCTCAACAATTTTTCCTGGTTCCATCATAAGATAGTCGTCCTGTTTTCTAGCAGTTGCATCTTCACTCTGTGACAGTGACATCGTATTTTTTGTATTCGTAGATTGAGATTCTGGAGGTGTCTCAGAAACATAAATGTGACACGTATGACCACATTTATTGCAAACTTTCACACCATCTGTAATGGTATAAGACACAATTTGTCCTGAATCCAAATGATCTCTTCCCCAGGTATTTTCAAGTTCACTATCCATGTTCTTCTGACTTATTCCAGCTCTACTTAAAAGGTCTTTGGAGTTTTCATAGTACTCAAGCGAATGAGCAAAGTCAATATTTTCATAATTAAGACAATTAAAACTTTCACTACCACATTCACTTTGCTTGGAGCTAGATTTTTCTTCCTCACCTTCATCAATGTTTGGGACGTTTCCATTAGGGTCAATATTTTCATAATTAGACAAATTAAAAGTTATTTCATCCGAGGTATCTGGTTTTTGTGTACACGTTTCGCAACCTTCTTTGTGTTTCAAATCTCTTTCAAGTAGACATTCACAAGTTTCTAGCTCAAGCTTATCTGTTGGTGGTCTTCTGTTTATTTTTTTCGATTTGTCCACAGTTGCGTATATCGCTATCTCTCCTCTTGGATTTACGACGGGCATTTTGCCTTCCCCACTGAGCTTTACCTTGTGGATTGGAACTCCGGTGTTCTCTATGCCATTCCCTCTCCTACAGTAAGGAAGCATCATCCAATTTTCCGCCCAACACATCATCCTTTGACACGGACAAGCTACCACCGAATTATTTCTTTCCTCTCGATCAACATTCTTTCTTGAAGAATCTGCTGATGCCGTAATCATAGTAGACTTTTTAGCATATTTAATTATGCACCCACAAGGTTTTCTTACTGTCATGGCAGCGGGGGGTACGTCATAATTACCATAATGTGGGTTGGTTGATATATCTACAACAGTTCTGGAAAGGTTTTCTAATATATTTTTTGGCGTGTCATAGTATTCATCCTGGTTAGTACTAAAAGAGTGTCTTCTTAATGGCTCACAATCAGCTTCTTTTTGGTCCTGAAACAAATACATAAAATTAATTAGAACTGAGTTTTGGAAATAGCAGTTTAAATTTTGATTTCAAAATAAATCCTTGTAATTATCAAAGACGTAATTTTATAAAAATAAATAAAAATTATTAGTATTATTTTAAGAACAATAATTAAAAGACCTGGTAATTTTTTAAATATACTTTTAAAAATATAAACCAATCATCCTAAATGATATTTTTAAATATTAAAATTAATTTTTATTTACTTTATTACCAACTTTATTACTTACTCTTGAATAAGACAAGCCCAATATAGACCGTGGTACATCATAGTTCTCATATGGCCCGACGTTTGAACTACTTTCCGGTCGTTGTTGTTGAATATTGATCGGGGGTTGGTGACACATACACGTTGGTATGGGTGGACTTGGTAGAGGCATTGGAGGCTTTTTTGTTTTCTTATTTGTTGGAGAATCCATAATAGAGGTATTTTCCGATATTTGCGAAGGTTTCGGGGGACGTACTGGAGGTAGAGGATGACATCTACACGTACTGACAGTAGACGTTGTAACCAGAGAGTTAGTACCAGTCACTGAAATATTTGCTGGCATAGAAACCTTTGGAGGTATAGTAGGAGGTGCAGGTATATAGGCGTTTGTAGCCACGGGAGGTCTTTCACACCAGCACTGTGTCTGTTTCTCACCAACATTCATCACACTAGGGACAGAATATTCAGAGTTCCCACTGCTCCCGTGTGAGGACAACGAAGCACGATCACCGCCACTACTGCTACCTCCAGTGGTGTTCCCTCTACAGACTCCTTTGACGTGATGTTGGCAAGAGGGGACACTGTCCATCGTCCACGCTGGGCTGAAAGGGGTGTTTGGCGTATTCGTTGTGGTGGCTGTAGAAGAGCGGGACATGGACGGGCCCCCCAGTTTGCCGATACAGCTCGCACATCTCTCTAGTGATGTAGGTCCTACCCTACGTTCGACAGCACCATTCTCTGGCCACACTGGTTCTTGGTGATTATGGTGTTGTTCTAGAATATCACTGACAGACGCCGTGTCACCACATCCATAGTTGCTATCTAGGTCTGTGTGGTGATGACTCGTGGACTCCACAGAAGACCAGAAAGGAGAACCAGCATCTCCTCGACTTCTGTCATCAACATTACAAAGAGTATAAAATCACAACATTAAAGCATACATAATATTCTGTTAAGACCTTTTATTATAAACAATACCCTAGAGACAAAAGAAATAATTTTAGACTTTAGACTCTTAACACTAATAAAAATACACACATAGTACAATAGTTAAAAATTTATCTTAGATAACGTTTAATTGTTTTGTTGTAAAGTTAATTCTTTAGACAACATGTAGTACTATTTAATAAAATATGATATAAAATATATTAAATCTCAAAACATTTTGATAGTATTCTCAACTGTTGAGTGGTGTCTAAAAATCTAGACCTAATATATTAACTTTTATGAAAACATGTTTATGAATCAAAATGTGAATTTAAATCATACAATAATTATGTTTACTTATGTGTTAAGGTTTTGGATTAATAAATATATGTATATGTCATTCTACTGCATCAAGTGATAGAATGTATTGCGTATTTTCCCCTTTGAATTGTGTTCATCGATATGTGTAAAATATTTGAAAAATGTAATAATTAATGGTATTCCCAAAGGAAATATCAGACAAGTGGTGTTGGAAGTGGGATAAGGATACCTCACCTGCATGGGCAGAGAAGATCCTCAGAGCTTTGGTGTCTGGAGGACTCCTGAGCACTATCACCCATGGAGCAGCCATAGCAAGTGTCATCTCCATACAGGCTGCGATTCAAATCCCCGGCAGCAAGTTGAGTCAACTGCTGCTGTTGCTGCTGGAAGGTATCCATGAACCCTTCTGACATCCTTGTCTCTGCTCGAGAGCTGAGCTGTCTACGAGGACTGTCCATGGCTGAAAATGCCGTGAAAGAATAAACTTAAGAGCCATAGGCCTATGTGACCAATGTAAGTCATTCATCAGGATTTTAATTTTAAACAAATATTTGGACTAAGATTTTTGATGGAGTGTGTTGTTTACGATTATTTTTTAAATAAAAACAAAACCTTAAAAATACATATGAATAAAAAACTTAATATAAAAGATAATTTGATAATTTTTTGTAACATGTCTTTAGTTGACTGCGCAGATTCACATAGCTTATACATTTATAATTTAGGTAAATTTACACAATAGAAACACGCACCCCTGCTACTATTCTTTGAAAAATATTTTTAAGTACAAGTATATAGCTTAGTTTTTAGTGTAACGCAAGTTCTAAGATCCAATACTTAAATATCAACAGCAATAATAATGAATGTCAAAAGCAAATACATATAAATTACCAGAAGCCTTCCGTGAGGCGGGCCTCCTCCTGGTAGCCAATTTTCCCTGAGCGGCCAACTGGAAAGTGTGGGTTATTTCCTCACCCTGGTCGGTCACACAAACATGGAGGCCTTCTCCTCTCCCACACCTGGAGCCACCCTCGAAACAAAACCTTCCTTCCACCACGCCGTATCGCCTGTGTGACATAAGAAGTTACAATCGTTTAACCGAGATAGCTCATTTGGGCAAGACAATAGAGCTTCTAACTTGCGTGTCAATTATATACCTCTTGAATACCTAGGGCTAGGGTCATAATTATTATTTAGTGTAGTATTTCACAATTATCGTGATTATATTAATAATTTATTATATATAAAACGTTTTCAACTTCGATATCAGTTCATACAAACCACTGCATGGCGGTCGAGATTATAGTTTTATATCTAGGCTATTTAGATGAACTTCCCTTATGTCGTTTTATTTCCAACAGGGCTGATGTTCTAGTATTTTAATTAGCTGTGATGGATGCCCGCATGTTATATTAGCATGGCACAAGTCAAATAAGAAAAACAAGATGTTTTGAGTTCTTAGAAAGTTTCTTAAATTTTTCTGATACGTGATTTAAGTAACTACCCTCTGATGTTGATATTTCATGGGAAAATAATGAGAACCAAGGGTGAAAGAAAGAATGAAAGAAAGAAAGAAATAGGGAATAGCACGTCAAGTTACAAGCTAAATCGACTGCATCATCAGATAACTGGATAATAAGTTAAGTGAACCAGAATACATTTAAAACATTTAGTATGATGGGTGTATGCGTAACAGCCCGATTATTAAGGAGCTTGGCCACTTATAGATTACACCCGCTTGCTATTATTTGAACTGTAGTGCCTCTAAAATCGGAGAGCTTCACTTATACAACTTTTGATCATGCAATGGCCAAAATATAATTGAAATAGGATTAGCAAGCGTTTGACAAACAAATTATTCAAATATATTTATAAATTAATTCATTTTTTATTTCTACCTTTGTAAACTGAAGGAATAATGTACATAATGTAACCTGCCTGAGTTTTCCAATCTCCCAAAATCCCACTAATCTTGGGGGTACGCCCACTGTGATACAAAATCTTTGATCTTGGACATGGAGTCTTGCTGGACCTGTTGCAATCTTCGCTCTGCTGGGAGCGGATGAAATCTGTATCAGGAACTGTTGATCTAGCATAGCAAATACACAATAAATTAAATTAAATATTAAAATTAATCTAATATGGACTTTGACCGTAAGATAATTGTTTTAAAATGTTAATGCTTCATCAAATAAGATAATTCTGGCTATTTTCTAAGTCCAATAAAATTTTTAATAAATATCTTTAAGAAGGTGATCAAGTTATCTGACAGATTGTACAAATTATTATTTATTTACTACCACCGAGTCCTACTAACCGTTCGGGTTGTGCACCTATGTATTAATTACGCTTATGGGTTAGAGATGAGGAAGATTGAATTTAGAGAAAGTGTACCCACATTTACGTGGAGTGAGAGAGGGAAATAATTTAGAGAAAGCCACCCTAATTACAGCTGACCCGGATTGTACCATGATTTCCCCGTCATCAGCAGTCTAGCTTATTGCCATAGTGACGCTTTACACAATGCGACATCCAAAGCGGCTCTTAGTAGGGTAAAATCGTTAATTTATTACCTACATAAACTCTGTTGACTTTGTATTAATATTATACTAATTGATAGTAAGTCACCCTGTTAAAAAATTAGTTACTTAGAGTAACATAATTGTATGGGTAGCCTACAAAAAAATATATAATGTGTATAGAGATATAACCAAATATAGATTAAGAGTATTTTGTAGTAATTATTTTGAAATTCATGAAGAAATAAGTATGGACCTTTTTATATAATGTTATATCCTTCATATAATACACTTAGTTTTTTTGTTTACTCAATTTCATATTTATATGTCATGTAGTACATAGTGAAAACCCTTCCGTTCTACCCCAAAAAACCTCACGATACTTTTATACTTCTAATCCTTCAGTAAAATATAAATGCTCCACAAAACATAACTTACGCCCAATTCTACCCTGGCGTTGAGATCACTATAATCTACATAAAACATTCCCAATTTGGTTCACAATGAGGTTAGGTTTAGTTACTATAAACATATGTAGTCTAATAAATATGTAATACGCTCACCTTCTCCCAGGTTGCTGGATATCTTCACCTGCCATTGAATGAGCCGCTCTCTCGTGTCGAACGCGAGAATCACAGTCACGTCCTGGCAGATAATGGCTATCGTGTTGGATTCTTTGTCTAGGGTAAAACCTAGAAGGGAAATAGAGAATAGACGAAGGCTGCTCATGGGTTTTTGTTAGGAAAACTAGGCCTAGGGCTTAACGGGATTGTGCTGGTAAACTGTTACTCGCCCTGGACCAACCACACACAAAATACAGCAATATGATTAAAGACTATGGGCCAATTTCATAGTTAAACTGTGTACGCCTCATGTTCGGAGCGGTGCTAATTACAGGACGATACCTCCTTATACAGAATGGAATGGGTCGGTTTCATATGTGGAAACCTGCGTATTCCATTCGAGTTTAGATATGTGTTGTCTTGTATTTAGTATAGCGCTGAGATTGAGGCGTATTAAGTCTGTCTGTAAAACTAGCATCAATTTTATTGAGCAGGATTAATATTGAATGGAAAAATACAATGTACTCTACTGGTACAGGCCTAGTCAACAAAAAAAACCCCCATGAAGTCACTCCTAATAAAAACACTACAAAATAGCCTATTATGCATTGGCACTCTGATAATAACTTTATAAATAATTATTCTCATATATATATATACATCGTATATATTGTATGTATGTATGGTTATATGTATGTATGTGTGTATGTGTGTATGTGTGTATGTGTATCTATGTATGTACATACGTGTGTATGTATGTGTGTATGTATGTGTGTATGTGTGTATGTATGTATGAATGTATGTATGTATGTATGTATGTATGTATGTATTTGTGTATGTGTGTATGTGTATCTATGTATGTACATACGTGTGTATGTATGTGTGTATGTATGTGTGTATGTGTGTATGTGTGTGTGTATGTGTGTATGTGTGTGTATGTGTATGTATGTACGTATATGTGTATATGTATGTATGTATTTATTTATGTATGTATGTATGTATGAACGTATGTATGTGTGTATGTGTATATATGTATATTATGTATATGTGTATATATGTATATATGTTTGTGTATGTACGTATGTATGTGTGTATGTATATATGTGTATCTATTTGTATGTATGTATGTATGTATGTATGTGTGTATGTTTTATGCATGCATGTATGTATGTATGTGTATGTTTTATGTATGAATGTATGTATGTGTGTATGTTTTATGTATGTATGTATGTATGTATGTATGTATGTATGTATGTATGTATGTATGTATGTATGTATGTGTGTATATGTGTATGTATGTGTGTATTTATATGTGTGTGCTTATTTTTATGTATGTATGAATGTATACATGTGTGCATAAATACATAAAAATATGCACAAATATATATATGCACACATACATACACATATACACACATAAACACGTACATACAGACACACATATATACATAAAACATACACACATACATACATACATAAAGCATACACACATACATACATACAAATACATATGCACGTATGTGTGTATGTATATTTGTGCATGTTTTTATGTATATATGCATAAAAACATAAAAACATGCACACAAATATACATACATGTATGTATGCATAAATACGTAAAAACATGCACACACATATATATACATGCATAAATACATAAAAACAAAAACACACATAAATACACATATACACACATACACATACATACACACATACATACATGCATACATAAAACATACACACATACATACATACATACTTAAAACTTACACACATACATACATACATACTTAAAACTTACACACATACATACGCACATACATACACACAAATACATACACACAAATACATACACACATACATACATACACACACACATAAATACACACATATGTATATATATACATACACACACATATAGACACACATAGAAATACATACACACAAACATATATACATACATACATATATACATACATATATACATACATTTATACACACATCTATACACACATACATACATAAATACATCCATACATACATACATACATACATATATACGACATATACATATATAATCACGCCATTCCCTTACGGGGTAGGCAAAAAGCTGTGCATATAGATTAAAAAAAGCTTCGTACTTAATCCATCCTCACTAACTCTCTCCATACTTCCCTATTTTTGCACACTCCTTTGGCTTTAACATACATACATCCATAAACTGAGTCATGCATGCACTTTTAATCTTAAAACGCTTAATGTTTCTTTTTCTCACACATTCGTCTACAACACTTTAGCACTTCTCACATGGCCTTCTCCTTCCTTTTTATCCACACATATATATTTGCTACGTAACTTGATCCACACCCATCCTCCCAACTTGCCCAACCAGCGTAACATGCTTCTTTCATATTGAACTAATCGATTCCATTTTCAAGTCACATTTTTTTAGCAACCATTCATTACTGACTGTCCATATTTTTTTCCACACACATTTCTTAGATATCTCATTCCAACCGCATTCAACTTGATCTTCTCATTCTTCTGATGAGCTTCACATCCATAGAACAATGTTGACGTTGACATAATTGTATATACCGGTACTGCCATTATTGCCTCTTTCGATACTACTTCATTATATGCAAAAGTCAACATACATCCAACTAATTTCTGAGAGGCATTCACCCGTCTGTCGATTTCACTATCTCTCTTTCCATTTTTCCAGGACATTCTGTGCAGATACATAAAGTCAGTCACTTGTTATAACAGTTCTACATTTATACTAAGCTGACAATCATTTCCTGATCAGTCCTTATCAAAAACTATAATTTTAATTTTGGACACAATTTTACGAAACTACATTCAGTTTGTTACCACATTCAAACGATTTAATGTTTTCTGCAATTCATTTTCACTCTCACTCATTGATACGGAATCATCTGGATATAACAGTATTCTCACATTCACATTGTCAATTAGTAAACCAACCGTGTCCTCACAAGAAGTCATCATACATTTATCCATAAATACATTTTTAACAACCATGGAGACAAAACACAACCTTGTCTTACACCATGTTCAAATGAAACCAATGTACTTAAAGACCCTACCACCCCAACGCACTTTCTAATTTCATCATACACCACCATATTTGCATTTACCAACCATGCATTCACACTATACTCACTCAGAACAGTACATATCATAATCCTATTCACCTATTTGTGCGGTTTCTCCAGATCAACAAATGAACAATAAACTTTCTTCCTTACTGCCATACACTTCTCATTCACTCGTTGCAATGCAAATATCTGATCCATGCAAACATCTAACTACCATGAAACCACACTTTACACCCCAAACCTTGCCTGGAATTTTTCGCACAATAAAACTTTCCAAAAAACTTTGCTTAGAATACTCAATAAACTAATCTACCTATAGCTCTCACATTCAATCTTACTGCCTTTGAGCAAATAAACAATGACAGCATTCTTCCAGGCATAAGGAACATTAAAAATTGCATCACATACAACGAGCATCTCACACAATCTAACAAATAGTACCATGGCCTCACACTTAAGCATTTCACTTGTGATTCTATTTACGCTCGTAGCTTTGCCACTCTTTAACACTTTCATATCTTTTAACACCTCAGCCTCGTTAATGCTTTCACTCGTGGTACAATATTTCCTATTTACTGCTACTTTATTTAGGTTATTTGCATAAAATTGGTCAAAAATACTCCCCCATCGTTCTAATACGGTTTTTTTATATCGCAGATCATCTCAACCCATTCATTCTGTATGTCAAAGGTCTTTCCTTGCACTCCTTGTTTCGTTCTATTTACCCACATACAGAACCCCTTCTTATTTACTTCAAAATCACTCTGCATTCTTTATCCTTCATTTAATCTCTTTTGCTCTTTATTATCTTAAAATACTTTCTTTGCATTCATATTTTTCTTTTTGTATAAGACCCACAACCTCTTTTTTTGTTTCATCATTCACATCAATCATTCGTTCGTTCGCTTCTTTATTTTCCCTCACAGCTCCTTTCACCACGAATCTCTTTTTAGGTTTCCCACACCCGCTGACCCCATAAACATCTTTCGCGCACATAACTTTGGCATAATTTATTCTGTTCCATTCTTTTTCTATATCATTATCATTTATTTCTAAATTCCATTCATACTCTTTAAAGTTAATTTTTCGGCCAGAAACATTTCATATTTTGCTCTCATACTTATATCCTGCAACATTTACACTTTCACTCGTAATTACTACTCTTGCACTGCTTCCTCACAAAATTCCAACCTAATTCAACTACTGAGATCACAACTAATTGTTTTTAGAATAAAATAATTTAGGGTTTTAGTAAAAACTAGTATAGCCATGCAAATAGTCTCATTAATACGCCTTAACATGTAATTGTTAAGTTAAAATTGTTTTTACGACTTTGAAATAAAAAATATAATACAATAACAAAATGTGTAAAATTGTAATAAAATTGTCTTTATTTAGACATTATATTTTATATATTATATAAAATATCAATACCATAAACAAACTAATAAAGAAATTTTTCTAATATCTTGTAAATACAGCCATTAAACATAAAATATGTAGATTGGAACTCTTTATTGTGGAACATAAATTTTTATATCTTGCGAATATATTTCATCCCCATAAATTAGTGGTTAAATATAAAAAGATAAAGGTTCAATAAACGCTCTTTTAATTCTGTATATAGAGTATGGTTTCATTTGAATGAACTATTATACATTCCTGAAGCTAAGTTTAATTTTATTAGATATACAATGCACAATGTTAAGTTTTCTATATATCATGAAAGGATACACTCATTTGTTTAAAGAGTAGGCGCTATTTACCTATGACATTAACAAGTTAGATTAGATTAATGCTACGTTTACCAGACTCGTATCCCAGGAAGTGCTGTAAGGATAAGGACGCCTTCGTTTGACCTTGCTTGTAGCGGTCCTTGCTGTCCCTATACAACTGCAGATGTAGACAATCTGAAACAGAAGAACATCAAAACTATCATACAATATGCTTTTATATTTCTAGCCTTTATTGATATTTATGGTCATAAATTAGCGGAATTAAAACGTGCATTTCAGGTAAAGCTAAGTGGGTACTGTATAAACCTTGTCCTACGGATCAGAATACTATTGAATTTACTTTATGTGTTCATATGACAATATATTTAAATGGATCAGTCACTTTTTTACAGAGGGTGTCCATTTGAATAGTTGTAATTTAATTTATCGTGCTATATAAGTTATTAAAACAAACATAAATAAATATGTAGGAGAGAAAAGTGTTAGGTTATATTATTATCATTATTATTATTATTACATCTTAACATCCTTAAAAGTTAAACAAAATACGAGGAAAATATAAAATCTACCAAATTTAACCATATCAAATTCGTATCAGCCAAAATTGACAACGTTTGTAAAAATTGATGATCGCTGAATACATTCTTCGAAGTTATAAATCTTAATTCTTAAAGTGAGCAGTGTCATATGGAGGTAACAAATTATGGGGTGGCTATACACAAACGCATTGCTATGATGGGGGTATTTTTTTTATTTCTCTCTACAAAGCAAGACCCAGTTGCAAACTGTATTTTTGATTCTCACTGTACAAGAACAAACAGAATTCGAGGAAAGTACACACATTACAATGGTGGAAGCTCAAAACGAAGTAGGCCCATCAATCCCGGTTCTATATAGGCCCAGAGTTCACTTAACAGAAGCACCAGGGATAATTCAATTAACTTGTGCCGGGCTCTTGTGTGGACACAATGCCAAACAGACTTGGTCGAACTCAGCAACATGCTAATTGCTCATTTGGACCTACTATAAATTCATCAAGAGTACAGTGGTGCTTTTTATTTCCTCTTTATTTATTTTTTAAAAACTTGTATATTTCATTTATTTTTAATGTTAACGTGCTATTTTTTCACACAAATTAATCAAAAATACACTTCCATCCTAATGCCAACCAAGGTAATTTATAATTCTAATAAAGAATATAAAATAATTTATACACAAAACACACTAGAAAGGCACTCATAAACCGGCTTTAAATATTACTATAAAATAATGTATAGGCCCACAACCCTTCTCTCCACCCCTTACCACCCAGATTTCTACCCACCCCACTTTATTCCCCTGCCTGACCACAGAGCAATAGAACAAAGAGGAATTAAATGTGATTGTGTATTCTTATTTCAATACAACACGATAAATTAAAATGTATTTACGTGCTACACTTCTTACTACCCATCTGGGATACCTGAATATCTACACTATGGCTAACTAAACTATAGGATGAGAATATATAACTAAGAGAAGGTTTACAAGTAAATGAATGGAGAAAAAGTGGGAAAACATTATAAAAAAACTCTCTTCAGTTGAACCAATTGAGATTCACATTCCAGTCTCCGGCAAACAAGACTATACTAATCTGAAGTCTTGCCCATATTTGCGGCAGCTTATTTTTTCTTTAATAAACATAATAGTATGACACTAGGCACTAATCTAAAAATATTCTTACTAAATAATTTGCTCTAGGTGGTCACGCGGGCTTAATGTCAAGCTCATCTGGTCTAGNGCGGGCTTAATGTCAAGCTCATCTGGTCTAGTTTGAGGATATCGGGAAGGTCAAATGTCAATTCCCAACTAGATGTATTGAGGGTGTTTTTTCCTAAATGCTTTCTTCCTCATTTCCTTTAAAACTAAACGTTCTTCGTCCCTGTCTTATCAACGTATTTAAATTCTTAGGGCCCGGACGGGTGGTTAGTCACGAAGTAAAAAACAACTAATTAACACATAAGGTTATAACCATGAACTTGGTAATAAAAGAGCTAGCTTCTAATAATTCTATCAGTACAGTTCTGACCATTACAAATAAATTACATTGTTTCAAATTGAATTATATATTTATATAAATAAAATTCAATATATATATATCATATTCATATCTTATATATAATTTGATAAGCCCGTTTCCGGTAACAGAAATTACGAGGAAATGACTGAACAGATTTTGACAAACGACCATTCATTTTAACGGTTAGGGGTCCAGGATGTCGGTAAAAATAGTAGTCTTCCACTAAAATCCGATTTTCACAGAGAATATTCAGTTTTTAATTATTTGTTTAATCACCCTGGAAACCGTTATTTGCTGCATGGCTGTAAATCTCTAAATAAAATATATCTCTTTGGCTAAATAATAATAACCCAATCTTTATTTGTTTGTCTGAACCCATCACACTTTTCTCTTTGGGTGAATATTTCTCCTTGGATGCTGGTCTTAACACATCTAAATTGATATGCCTAAACTGCGGAAACATTCATTTTTTTTATTGGAATGTTGTTGTCGTTAATTCGCATTTAAATCAATAATATTGAGCATAATTTGAAAATTAAGTTAAGTTGTTTAGTTAGTGAAAATATTTTCTTCGTTTTTTTCGCACATGATAAATTATGCTTAAATATGTTTTGGTATGATTATCTTGAATAATGTTTAAAAATAGCCATTTTAATTATCTATTCATGTCTTGGAATTAATTTATTTCAAATAATGGGTTTCGAAGCTCATTTTATTCAAATAATGGGTTTTGATGTTCACTTTGTCAAATAGTAACACACTGGTCGTAGCATATCTAAATAGAGAGGCCTAAACTGCGGAAACATTGATTTTTTATTGGAATGTTGTCATCGTTAATTCACATTTATGTCAATAATATTAACGATGATTCGAAAATTAAAAGGTTAAGTTGTTAAATTAGTGAAAATATTTTCTACGTTTTGTCTAGCGCATAATAAAATGCTGTTTAAGTATGTTTTGGTATGTATTATAAGCTCAAAAACGAGAAAATAATCTTGAATCATAACATGTAGTTTGCTAAGCCCATTTCCAGTTATTGAAATAACGAGAAAATGACTGAATTTAATTTTACAAACGATCACTCATTTTTAAAGTTAGGGATCCAGGTTGTCGGGGAAAATAGTAGTTTCCAACAAAAATCTGATTTTCTCAGAGAATTTTCAGGTTTTCATTCTTAGTTTACATCACCATGGAAACCCTTATTTGTGCATGGTTTTATACCTGTAAATAAATTATTTCTCTTTGGCTAAAAATAAAAACTAATTATACAAATAAAATATTTCTAGTTGGTAAAAAATAATAACTGAACAATTACTTGAGTTGTACGGTGGAAAAAATATAAAATTATGGGAAAAATCCATACATAACTAAACAAACTACTGATAGTAGGTTAGAAATATATATAAATTTGTTTGCTTGGATACTTTTCCTTCTTTCTATCTTTGAATATTTATCTATGATCACAAAATGGTGGTTATAATAACTGATCCTAGCACATCTTCTACCTAGATATATTTTAATTGAGGGAATTAATTTCCTAGACTGGGGAAACATTTGTGGTTATCGGAATGCTGTTATCGTTATCTCTCATTTAATAAACAATAGTGACTATAATTTGCAAATTAAAAGGTTAAGAAGTTTAGCTGAAATACTCTCTCACACTCTCTTTCACATAACAACACAACTCTCTCTGACACTCTCCATTTCACACTGTTTCTCTCTTACATACACACACACACACACACCTTTTTTCCCCCCATTCTATCCCTTTCACGCATTCTTTCTCCCTCTCAGTCGATCACACTCACTCAATAGCACTCGCTCGCTCACTCACTTTCTCACATTTACTTTCTCATACTCACACACATACGCTCACTCTCACATTTTCTTTGATAGCCCATTCCCAGTAAATGAAATTATGAGAAAATGGCTGAACCAATGTTGACAACTGTCACTCATTTTAAAGGCTAAGGGTTCAGGATGTCAGCCAAATAGTAGCTTCCAAACCTGATTTTCCTAGCAAATGTCCATCTTTTCTGCTGTGCGCACAGTGGCCTAGCTGTACAGTAATTTTTTTTCTTACATCACCTTGGAAACCCTGATTTGGGTGTCAATTATATCGGTAAGTAAAATATTTCTCTTTGTTTTAAAATAATAACTTAATTCTTACTTAAGTGGTAAGGTACAACAAGTAAAGAGCGGGGAGAGGGTTTGGTTCAAAGATATAATTGCAGGGTGAAGAAGAAAAACTTACTTTTTGCTTAAAATTAAACAATGAAAGATCAAAATCAATTGAAAGCTGCCTTTAACGAGTAAACCTTTCATTAGAAAGTCAAATTTGGCTTCATTATATTTAACTTTAAACAGTAAAAAAAATGTTAAATACATTTTAACGTGATAATTTGCAGATATTGCTACAACGAGACACTAGTATATCAAATATATATTGCATTATGAATTTAATTTTATATAAATATATTGAATATACAAAAACAAATATATTTACTAAATCGAATAATGACACCAGGACACAGGAATCGATCCCGGTACTCTTGGTTTACTCCTCCAATGTTATTACCATTGAGTTATCCAGAAGTCGTCCCGTGTCCAGGGTCATCCTTTATTCATATTTCAAGGCATAGTCTGTGAAGGACGTGCGGAAATCTCAATCTAAATATAAGTTATCAATTAATTAACTTAATTTGATCACTCACGACAATTTCTTCACGCTCATCACAGGCTCTGCCTTAAAATATTAGTTAAGAATTACCATGTGCACGGTATGACTCCCGGATAGCTCAGTGGTAAGAGTATTGGCGGGTTCGATTCCCATTTCCATGTGATTTTTCAACTTAACTAGTATTTTATTTACATGCAGCTTTAACCGTAGCTAACAAATATAATAACTTGGTTATTTAATTCCACAAAAACAAAGAGCCAAGACACTTGCTGCTAAATGTGTCCCCTTAGTTAAAATAAAATCTACAAATAAAACTAAAGTTTATTACTGTGGTCGCTTTCCTTCTATCCAGACCCCTCCTTCCCACCCTCTCTCCCCCAAACCGTTTGGCAAGTTACTGCATGGTTAGTAGCTATGGCAGATGGCGAGGCAAATTGAAAACGCCTTATCAAGATCCCTTAAATTAACCATGGTTTCCTCCCTCGAATCTTCCCTCTTTCGTCTTGGGGTAACTAACCTCCTCCTGGTACTTACCCTCTAAAATACATTCCCTTCCTTCTACCTCCTCTTCATGTAAAATCCCCCTCTCATACCCCTCCCAGATGATGTATATTATATTTTGCAGCATCCAATCAAGACATACCCTCGGGGTGACAATCTTACAATGCTCCCTTGTGACACAATCATGAACTAGCAAGAAACTATAATCTATGACTAAATATTGCATCCCCATTCATTCTCTCATTTGCTCAGTGAATGACTCATGTAGAAAAATTACACACATTGACAGATATCCTAGACAAGAGTGTGTATTTCTCATGCACCGAGTATTACTATCCATCCAGGCTGTACGCATGTAAGGATTAGAAAGCTAGAATTTATAGGTAGTGTACAAGCATTTGCACGGAAAAAAATGAGAAACTATTCTGAATAAACTATTTCAGCACACCCACTAGAATCTCTAGCCCCAAAATCCTCCATCAATGACAAACCAGACGAGACTGACGACTTTATCCACATGTACACCAGTGCTGGTGGTTGGTGAAGTAATTGTCTTTTGGGCGAGCTTGATTCTACAAGAAACAGTAGTAATATTCCTTACTTAATTCGAACAAAATTTCAATATGTTTTACCTACTAAATAAAAAACATATATTTGAGGTGGACAAACTGGTTGGAACCAGGGTCCTCTAAATCAGTGGTCCTTAACCTTTTATTACTCGCGGCCCCCTAAATATCCTAAAATATTTTCACGGCCTCCTAGTTTTTACTAACATAATAATAATTCAGATGCACGGTATTCTAAAATAGTTGCTTTATTCACTGATAATAATAATAAAAACAAATTTCTATCAAAAATGTGTTAAATGGGACCTCTTCTGTTGAACACTTTTCACTAATGTGTGTATTCTTGTTTCTATTGTATCACTAAATGCTAATCGCATGCAGGAGTCGATTAGAAATCGATTTCACTGCTTCGTTTTAATATTTACCACTATGGAAAATCTCTTTTCACATAATAAATTAAAAACAAAATTCAGAAAATTTGGAATGATGATTGTGAACAGATGAAGATTATTTGTACTATTCTTGATCTCTGTTTTCTGTGATTCCCTCCCCTCCCTTCCCCAGGTAAATTAAGATTCTACTGTACTTACATGCTTGCGATCATCGAATTCTTTCTTTTAAAACGTAAAACTTAAGATAATTGACTTCAGTAATAAGCAAATAACATTTTAAATTTTTTTTAAGGCCCCTGAAAACCTTCCCCCCCCCCCTTTTAAGAATCGCTGCTCTAGATCTTCAGTTAGTATTTCTCTATGTTCAGATATGGAGACAAGAGGCATGGAACCAGGGACCTCTGTACTTGAAGTTAGTCTCCTTGACCACTCAGTCATGGGGAAAGGGAGGGTAGAATCAGGTTCCTCTAG
>CABFWO010001806.1:0-39087 GCA_902155825.1 Timema genevievae
GCAAGCTTATCAACACATCCTAGCCCTTGCTACTCGGATGCTTCATCACTGACCAGCCAACGAAATTATCAAACCCTAAGTTCAAATAGTTGACCCACGGAGTATCATCTCACGTCCGTGCCTTTGTGCCGACAGAGCAAGGCTGCTTGACGTACACTACCGTAATAAAGCTGAAGTCATGTATCCATGCGAAGCTCTAGAGTTGCGAGTGGTAGTAATGCCCTTAAGACACTGTCATTACCTCTTTGCCCAATGGCAGCAGTGTAAAGTATAAACTGTTCTATTTTTCATTGTAAACACCCTATTGCATGGATTCCCTTTATTGTGCTTCTCTCCCTCTTTCCTGTACCATCTTCCATCTATAGTTAAACAGAAAGCCTATCAGATTATTTGAACCATATTTAATAACCTTTTCATGAGTTATACATAAATTTGCATGAGCAAAAAGTGTTTAAAAAAAGTTATTAACTATCCCCTTAAATCGAGATCTTAAGTCAAAATTTCTGATTTCTATTATTTTCTCATTTCTGAACTATGTCAAGACTAGGGAGAAGTTGAAGCTAATTTTGAGCTAAGTATTAAAAAAAACTATACTGTGTTTTCTTGCACAATTAACTTGGCCTGAATGTTGGAATAGACTGTTGATGATAGACAGATCAGAGTTCAAATTCTATTCGGGTGTACTGGGGGTGTTTTTTCCAAAAGAGTTTTCCACACTCTCTCTCTCTCTCTCTCCAGATAAATGCGAATACATTTCCTCTAAAACTCAACCTTCCTCATCCCTAAATCATAAACGTATAATATGAATGGGTAGTGAAACATGGTGATTAAAAAAAACTTGACCTGAAAGCTAATTTCATGACTTTCACAACTGGTAGACTCCCTGTTGAACAGGTTAAAATATTTCACTACTACATGTGTGAATATAATATATATATATGTGAAAAATTATTTTTGAGGAATATATATACAAATATACACAACCAATATCCTCCAAAAACTTTTTTATGGTATCCAACCTGTTGCGATGAGGGGAATCCCTGCGTGGATCCTGCGGTGAAACCAGCACAATTGTACCCTGCGCTATATGCCGCGTAAGCTGCCTGGCTACCAGCGCTGCTGGTCTGGTTGTGGTGGGAATGAGAAGTTGTGGCGCCAGAACCAAACGTAGACCCGGAAGTGGCGTATGGGTTCAAGTAGGAATTATTGGAATTCTTGCAAGGTTGGTTCAGCCCCCTTGAGCTTGAACACTGGCTCACACCTGGATATGAAACAATCACAACACAAGTCAGACAAATGGCCAAAAGGACAGTTTGATGATTATCAAATTAAACTTTAAAGTAATCTTGTTGAAATGTAGGAGTGTGCGAAGCTTCGAAATGTCGAGGTTAGAATCTCCTCTGCTTTGACTTTGACACTGACACTAGCCCTCACATCTTCAAAACATTTCAAAAGAAGAAGAAAACTTTGATAAATTATAAAAATATTTTATATTTCTCATTAAATAGGACATATTTAAACCTATTATATTTTTTTAAAAGTCTACTAAACAGTATTTTAATCTCGACTAGTGATTAAATGAAATATATAATGTAAGAATAGATAAATTCATTTATGTCAGCATAAAAAAATACTAGTACTTTTTTTTAAATGTCCCTAACTTTTTCTTTAATGAAAAATTAGAAAATCAAAAGTAATGTTATGTATCTTTGTTTTAGAGTTTGCTTCATATATTTCAAGCTTTGCTTCGCATTTGTAAAGTGACCTTTGTACAACCCTGAATAATGTTCACCCGCCTTGGTGGCGTAGTTAGCTAATGCACTAGTTGTGTGTTGAGCTTAGACTGCCGAGGATGGGGAGATCAAGGTTCGTATCTCGGTCGGGTGAACTGTGGGGGGTGGTGGTTCCTAAATAGTTTTCTACTCTTTCCCTTTATGCAAATGCGGGTTCACTTCATTTAAATTCAACCTTCCTGATTCCTAGCCCATTAGAGTAATTAGTACTTAAGTGTGTAGCCCAAATGGATAGTAAGACGAGGTGCTAATTTTTTGTATACGCTCTTAGCAGAAATAAATCAATATATTATTATTTTATGATAATTTATGGTGAAATACTAGAGAATCAATATTGTTTACCAATGTGTGCCAATTATTACTTAATTTTTGTTTTAAAAAAAATAAAATAAAGTGTTTCAATGAATTCATAAACAAGCTCAAATTGTATAAAATAATGCGCAAATAAGAGTAAAAACCCACAAACAAATATATATTTTGATATTAACCCTAAGTGCCTGTTCAGTCTGCTACTTTCTGAAGAAGATGCAAAATAGTATCAACATTTTAAAGTGTTTGTAACTTTGTGTTAGTGCTTGTTGATTTTATTTGTGGATTATTTTCCACAATTATATTGTGTTTGTTTAAGGACCTACTCAAGAGTATATAACACAAAGGTGTCGTAGTTGGCACATGGAACAAATTATAGTGGGTTAAATTTGCTTTTAAACTTACAACCTTTGGACATCTTTGAACAGTGATTCTTAACCCTTTATGTTTGGAGGAAGCTTAAAATATTTAGTAAAATCTTGGGGAACTGGATATAATTCGCTCAAAATAGGGGTAAGTGTGGTAATGAACTTTCGAGTTCTTAATACCATAGATTAAGTATGTATATAAGTAAAGGGTAAATTACAACATATAATGTACACCTGTTTATTAATTACTGTCCTTTAGTGCTTGAACTTGGCTTGTCAATTTTCTTACTAGGCCTAACATCACTTTTAACAGGCATTCTTCTCTTTATCTTCTTTGAATGCACAAGTTATCTTAACATATTTCTAAATTTTTCCAAAATTATGGTCAGACTAATAAAAATCAACTTTTGTGAGTTCTCGTGGAACTCAGGATAAAGGTCTTCGGAACTCAGTATAGAGGTCCGCAGAACTCTAGTGTTATTACTATTTATTATTATTAGTGCGTCTTACTACCCGTTATGGTTATATGCACTTACACTAACGTGTAATGGTAGGGTGATTGTTAGATGAAATGAAGAACCTACAGTTTAACGTGGGATCCGAACCACGGTGGAGGCCTGGCATTCCACACATTCACAGGTTGTGATTAATATACATCTTGTCAGAGGTGAAGGCAGAGTTTGGCAATCAGATAAATTAGTGTCAGGACAGAGGATTGAGCCCCGGACCCCCAGCACAGAAGTCTGACACCTTACCCCTATACCACTAAGTCACCAACCCCAGTATTCCGCTGAACCATGGTTATGAGTAATATTTATTTATCTAACTCTACCAAGTATTAAAACATAATCCTCTCGGTGATGTAAATGTAAATGTCTAAAACAGGCACAGTTGATCACAAGGAGCTCATTGATAACTTAATGTACTGAGGCGAACTCACCTTGAAAAAAAAAAAGCAACAACTTCAGTATTAAGAATTCCAACTTAGTGTATAATTACTAAAAACATAAACGTGGGATTTAAAAAAAAACTTTAATCTTTTTCCCAGTTTTGTTCAAGCATTATTTTACTTGTGAACGGTTTTGAATTTGATAAAATTAAATGAGATAAGGCATAACATTCCCAAATGGTGTATTTCTACTATGTTAATAAACTCTAGAATCGGAACGCATTGCACAATGGTTTGTCAGGGCAAAGAATCCTGCATCGAATCAAATGCAAGTTTGAGCTACATGGTCTAAAGATGTACATGTGACTGGGATTCAAACCTAGATCTCCGCGTCATTAGCAGCCTAGTTTAATATGAAAATGAAGCTTAGGCCATTCAACCATGAAGCAGGTGTCTAAATTTAAATGCATCAATAATATCGATAGCTACTGAGAAACATGTAATTATTGATATTTGTATAGTTTCTAAATATGTCTAATTATGCGCTGTTAAAGAATTCAAAGCCTAGAAATTTACCTCTACTAAATGAGCTATCCAAGGTCAAGAGTTCAAATTCTGTCCAGCCCTAATTTTTCTTGAGTTTACCAGCAGGGGTGTAACAAGCTTTGTTCCGCTCCGGCACTGGTTTTGAGGATGGAGCAGTGCTCCAGCTGACTATCAGCATAAAATGTAATTTTATCTGGAAATTAGACTTGTTTGTCTTTAAATGTGGATGTACGGAATTTGTCTTTATAATCAATGGTAGTTTAAAGTTAATTAAATTAATGATTTACAATGGATATATGTCCATTTAAACCATAGTAAAAGACAGACGCGAGCAAGCGAGTGTTTGCCTCCCACAATTGAAGAAGAGCTCTGGTACTTAGCCCCTTCCTACCAGAAGAAATTTTAATCAGCTTTACGATAGTAATAAGTCTTGGTGTGTTCTTTGTCACTATCGGAGTATAACTTGCCTCCGGAACTATATCCTTGAGGCAGGACTCCATAAGCCGCTGCCGAATTATAGAAGCTGGATCCTTGCATGTAGCTCTGACTGCCATATGCTTGCTGCATGCTGTAAAAGACAACCATAACTTACATATTGTCCCTGTGATGTACCAGTTACCAGTTGAAAGGTAATGCACTGAAATTCAAAAATGTCATCTTGGGTCCTTTATAGCTTTGTTTGTCAATTTGACAAAGCAGAGGTCCCCATTTTAATTTCTTTCTCAAGGTAGTAATAGTTTTCAAACAAAATTGTTTATATTTCTAGCATCACAATCCCCTTTCATTTAATGATACCAATGTAATAGCAGAGACAGCCATTACATGCCAGTGGCAGCAATGTAAAGTATGAACTGTGTTGTTCTATTCATTGTAAAATCTATATTGTGTTTAGTCCCATTTTTGTGTTTCTATCCTCCTTTCCTGTACTTTAATTCATAAAAATCTAAACAGGGTGTCTACCAAAATATATAAACCATTTTTCATTGACTTAATGATCTACCTATACATAATTATTCATGAACAAAAAGTGCTAAAAAGAAAGTTAAACAATCCCCTCAGAATCCAATTTTATTCGAAATTTTCTCAGTTCTGATTTCTAATAGTTTCTCATTTTTTAACTATGCCACCACTAAAAAGTAGTTGTATTTTTAACCTGATTTTGAACAATACATATATAAATAAATAAAAAATAATATTCCTATCGGCACAATAAACTTGGCTCAAAAAATTCATAGCTTGAAAAATAATTTAATGACTTTTTTGTTTTGTTTTTTAGATTCATGACCAAAATCGTGTATATATCCTGACCTGCTGTAGTACTGAGAAGCATATGGGTGTTGAGAGTAGTCCTTGCTGTCCGTGTAGGAGCCCAATGAGTCTGAGTAGAGGGCCTCGGACTGGCTCAGAGACGCTTCAACCCCTGGACTGCGAACTTCTGTTTTCACTGGAACACAATCTAGAGCTACATTCTATGGTACTAAGATTTTAAGTTGTAAATGGGCTGATTGCAAATATCATCATGTAATTCATGTTTAGCGTGTAACCTGAATGGGTAGTAAGACGCGGTGCTAAGTATTAATTCATGTTTTAGAATTAAAAGTCATAATCCTCATCATCATCGTGAACATATTCTAGCCACTGGCCGGGTCTGTTATGAACATAAGCCTCTCCAACATCTTTCTTCCCACCACATCTCCTCCTTCACGGTGACCCAGTACTCTCCTCTCTCCTCCACACTTCTCTGCACTACCTGCAGCCACCTGTTCCTTGGTCTTCCTTTTGGCCTCCTGCCTCCACCTTAATATCCAGCATCTACTTTGTTATCTTCTCCTCCCCCATTATCCTCACATGGCCATGCCACCCTAGTTGTGCCTTCTCTATCCTGTCCCACATTGGCTACTCCTTAACTATTCCTCTCACCCTTTTATTTCTCATCCTATCCATTCTTGTCACTCCTATATAACTTATCAGACATTTTTCACAGTCTCCAAATCTGCTTCAATAACCACGTTTCTGTTGCGTATGTCAATTTGGTACATAGTATGCCTGTATAGATTACTCCTTTACACTTCCTTGGTACATCTCTACTCCAAATTATACTTTTCACACTTTTGTAAAAAGCTTCTACTTGCCTCCCTCTCTCACTGATTTCTCTTCTGTTCCTGCCTCTTTCCTCTATCACACTTCCCAGGTATTTAAATCTTTCCACTATCTTTCACTGCTCCCCTCCTGTCACACCAATCGTGCACTTGTCTCTCTTCCATGTTGTAATCACCATCTTACTCTTCCTTACATTAAACCTCATTCCATACTGTTCCACCACTCCAGCTCACATATTCAACTGCTCCTACACTTCTTTATCCTCATTCACCCATTCTATCAGGTCATCCGCAAACATCATTGCTCTCATGCTTCTTTCCCCAATCCTTTCTATTACTTCCTTCATTATTTCTTCCATCACTGTTTCAGAACATTTCTCAACTCAACCCACTTTGTCCTCTCCCCTCCCACTTTCACACAGCTCACACTCCTTTGTATATATTCCTCACTCTCCTTACCATTTGTCCCTCCCTCCTGTCTTCTTCAGTGCTTCCCACACTCGACATGTAAATTAACAATATAAACTACAATTTGCAACATTTGTTTCCTAATCAATTCTAAGCCATTTCTAATCGATTTAAACAGCTGCACTAGATAAAACAATTATTACATATGTCCTTTCAAGACACTCTCTGAACTAAAACAATTAACCTATTATATGATCAATTCACACCAGGGCCGTATGCAAAATAATTTGTGTGAATAGACTGGCTACCTACAGTAGTTTGTGATAAAATAATTAATTAATTCAGATATATTAGTAAAAATGTAAAAAGTATTTTTTCTACCCCCCCCTTCTTTTCATCTTATACCCCATGGTCAGAAAACTATTCATCGAGCTCTACTACATTATATACATTATGTAACATATTGGTAAAATAGTTTAAAGTTGAATGAATCATATATATATATATATATATATATATGAAAAAATATATTTCAATAGCCTACTTATGTCATTCACAAAATACATAATTATTGTTTATGATGCAAATTAATTAACATAAAAATATATTACTTGCACAAGGTACTTTTATCACTGATTTTGTAGAAACAAACTCTTTCAACCAAGTGGGAATCAATGATTCATTGATGTACTTAGATAAATTGTTATTGACTAGAAACAATGGATAGCAGTAGAATGGCAAGTCTCGAATGGAGTTCAGTGACCAAGAAAGGATAACTCATAGCCATATTAAATCCGCCCCTCCACCCCCAGACTAATGGATCCGCATCTGGAACCCTGGACCTTAGACTTTGCATGCCAAAGATATACTAGCAAGTCATTCTGGTTAGTTTCGTATATCGAGCCCTCCTTCACTAGTTGTTAGGTATTGAGTACATATATGTGTGGAAATGGAATTACAGACCACTCAAAAGCTCTACAATCACAGCTGTGATACTAGGGTCTGGATTTTGATGGCATGTGAGTTTTTTCTTATACATCACAGGCAATGCTCATGTGTACATGAATTCTGTTCATGATCCCCTGATTTAGGAAACTTTTTTATAGGTAATTGTATATTATATAGTAAGTCATAACCACACAGCAATATTTAAATATTTATATTGACTGTTGTGTAAGTTGTATATAACTCGATTGGACATACTTACTATTATTACTGGCTTAGCATTTATGAAGTAACATACTCAAGAGGTTGCAGTAGAGCACTGACAATTCGTAACAATGTATAAACTAGAGAGCCTGAAAGGGGCCCATATTGTGGTATGAAAGACCTTTACTTTTGGCAACAAGGGGGGTTACAATTCCATCTATCTTGCGGGTGGTCACTCTACCCTAAGTTTTATTGATACAAACGACATCTTCGGGTCACCAAGAGTACTGGTACTTAGAGGGCATTGTCGTAGCCCGGTGTCCCAGCATCGAGTTATGTAGAGGCATCGCGTAGGTAAAGTTAACTTGGCCGGTCTAAGTATTCCCAAGCTAAGCCAGTTCTTCCCTGAGCATGGGTGTCCATTCTTCTTATTCTTTATCTTACGACAAACATCACATTTATGTATAGGCTTTTAGTATCTACTATTAAACCAAAATTCACAAACCTGCATATTATTTCAAACCCACACAACTACCTTGCCTCCAACCTTACCTCCCCCGCAAGCTATCCTGACAGACCGAGCCCGGGGGAAGAGAGAGGGGGAGCATAGGGGTAGGGTCACAAGTATATAATTAGATACGGTAATGATTATAATATACATAAGTATTTATATTAATATATGTTATATAATATATAATATTTATTGCTAATATAAATATGCATATAAATTATATTATAATCATTATCTATATTATAATAAATAGATTACTTGGCATTAGTGCTTTTGTAATTTTGAGTTTTTAGGTCATATTTTCTCTGTTTGTGTCATATTTGAGTCACTTCTAGGCATTTATGATGAATAATTATATTTCTAAATATTATATCTGTTTTGTAGATGCATAAATACTCATAACATAAATTTTTCAAAACTTATTTTTTGTACCGAGAGTACGTTTATTGTAAGAAAGGAACTTTGTGTTATCAACAGGACACTACCAAACTTGTTCCTAGTGATAGCATCAACATATCCCCTAGTGATAGCATCAACATATCTATCAGTTGATGCGTTATTACAACAAACGTGTCCATGTGACAATTCTGAATGCATTTTTTGCAAGTGAAATATGGGTAGTAGCAATTTGCAATAACCAGGAGCTCTCGGTCAATATTAACATGCATATATAGGAGAAGGTTCCAAACCACAAATATGCATGAACTAAACATAAACACAATAGTTGTATAACATAAACTAACATTTACACAATAATAAAACTGTGTAGAACAACAACACTAGTAGGAATTTTAAAATCATGAAATAATATATCATCGACCTTGGTGGTTTTGGGCTAAAGTGCTTGCCTCAGGACCTGATATTTGTGGGTTCAAAACCAGCCAGGGTCAGCGGATTTTTTTTGGGCGATAAAAATCCACTCCGTAGCACAACTACCTTCGGAGTGGAAGTATAGCTGTCGGTCCTATGTCGATTGTGGCATTTAAAAAAATACTGCAAGTTATGTGAAAATAACCTTCCTGGCAAAATTGGTAGGTTCTTTTGCTCTCGCTCATAGAAAATTCCTGTGTGCTAATATAATCATTCAGTTCATAAAGTGTACATTTAATACCTCAAATAAATAAATAATATATAAACTTTAAGAGTCAAAATAAAATAAAAATGTATTGAAAGAATCTCCTCTCCTGCCTTCACCCCCCCCCAACACCCCACACACACTGTTACCAAGCAGATGTCGCAAAACATCAAAGAAACACTTCCTCCCATCCAAACAAACATCTCACCCATCAAAAGTGAAAAGCAATGTATTTGTAATGTTGGGTAGGAATGTGAAGTAACCACTGTTTTGAAGAAGGCAGGGCGAGCTTGTTTGTAATTGTGAGCTCCAAAGCATGTTTTATTCCAAGTTACACATCGGCCTTCTACTCCCCTCAAGAGCAGTTAAAACAGTTTTAACAGATTCACTTCCTCTGACAGAAGAGGTCGTTAAACAACAATATCAACAAACCAAAAGTCAGGACATTAAAAAGTCGAACCCTTTCGGTGAGAATTTCCCTAAACAATAGTTTATGAGTGAGAAGTATGGTGAGCCCTCACAACAACTGTGGGTGTGCAGGATTGGAGGGAGGTTTTATCAACTTGGACAAGCGGGAGATTAGTTAGTATTCATTTTTCTAGATGTGGGGGATTAGTAATTCACTTAAATATGTGTTATTTCCTTTCCCTACAACTATTTTATATGCTCAAAAATACTATAAAATATATATACAAACACATAAATCATGTGTATGCTAGACACATGGATGAAAGTGTTAAGTCTTGTCTAGTTTGGTTTGTCGGTGACGGCGAGGTGGTGAGATTTGAATCTTGGTCAGGTAAAAGTGGTAGTTTTTCCTAAATGATTGGCAATCCCTAAGAGTAGTAACACTGTGAAAGAAATATGTTTTATGTTTTGATCAGATATAAAACAATAAGATAAGAGCTAAATAATCAATTTTTCCAACATTAATTTATTTCCTTGAGACATAAAATTGATTATAATGATGATACTAAGCCAATTTACAAACCATAACTACAAAACATCACACAGTTCAAACTGTAATTATTAAACTTTTACAGATTGTTCATGTGGTGTTACAGATGGCTGAGGAGAATAAGCTGGACAGAGTAACGAATAAGCTAAATATGTGTTAATAAGAGTTAGGTAATATCTTACTTTGTGGAAGAACCTGACAAATAAAAGAAGATCATAGCTTAAGTAAGAGAAGAGGGGAGGAACCATTGGGAAGAAAGAGAGTGGAGTACATTGAACAGATGGGTGATGTGAATTGTTGAAGTTATATAAAGCTGAAAAGAAAGGCTGAGGATCTACAATAGTGGGAAATTGCTGCAAGCCAATCTCAGCATCGATAACCACCAAGAAGAATATGTCCAGACAAAACTTAGTGCCGGGTGTTATCTTCAAACCATATCAAATGTGGACAGTGACTTTAAAAAGTAAGACCTAGACCATGAATAAGCCCAGTGATTGTGTGATTGCATTCATGTCCAAAAATACTAATAAGAACAAAGTTGTATTCAACGCACAGAGTGGATAACCTGTGATTTACAAAGTTATCAGCCAGGCGAAACTTTAAAATTATTTTAATTAATGTACTTTAAGTGATAAATTTTTTCCCCTGAAGTATTTAACACATTACATAAAATAGAAAGTTGTTCAACTCTGGTCTAAGGCATAACTCTTCAAGTTTACTTGAAGAGGCCCACACAACACTTGAATGCCGATGAAAGTGAAATTGGGGTTTTAATCTCGATCGTATGAATTTGGGATGATTTGTCAGCCTCCTTCTAAGCTAATGCAGGCATATTTTCTCAAATTTACTCACCCATGGCCCAAATATTTAGCCAATAAATAAATTTTAAGCTAAAGTACATGGTGTATGAACTAAAACAAGAAGTTCTAGATATTAATAAGAGAGATTCTCATTATATTAAACAAAAGAAGTTGAGGAGGAGGAGGACAGGAGTCGTAATTACCATTGGTGTCTCCTGGTAGTGAAGGCCAGGTGCTGGGACTGGAGAAGACTGGAGAGCCTGCTGGTTCCTGGAGACTGTGTGTAGAGCTGACAGGAACATCCCTGGGGCTCAACACTCCCAGCACTGGACCTGGAGCAACAAGACACACGCAATGAGAACACCTAGTTCCTGGAGACTGTGTGTAGAGCTAACTCACAAGTCCTACACTCCCACCTAAATAGAGAATATTTCTAATGCCAAGCATTTACTATAATTTGAACAAGCATGGAACTCTTCTGACCAAAAGTACAAACTGAGTAAGATTATGGCAAGAGGTTTCATCTGTACAAAACAATTACAATAAATACCAAAACTACTTTAATATATCCTTAAGTTAACTCATTAAATCAACAGTGGTCACTTCTTATAGACATAATCAATACATGTAATATAGAACTAATAATATAATAAATATTAGACTATTAATTTAAATAGCAAAACAAAGAATCTAAAAGGTAAATGATAGCGAAATCCTACTATAGATGACTTTCCCTCTTCTGGTGAGAATATACCTCTACTATGTCATCGAGAACATTCTTAGATTTAATGTAATATGTGGAAACGTAACAAATTTATGTAATGTTGAAAAATGACACATCAGCCCAGGATTTTTGATTGAGCATAAGTTGTGCTTTATTTGTATGCCTATTGAGATACAATCAGTGTATGAAGGACCCATTAAGAGGTTACAAAGTAAGTGCCATTCTAATTTTTTTGTGCTAGCTCATCAAAATTACTAGGCACATCCTTAGGGACCACAGAGGCCAGGCTCCACCAACATTTCCCCAATATTTTTATTAATATATTTTTCTTTCTTTTTTTCTATAAAATATTTTAGAAAAACATAAATATGAAGTGGAGACCATTTTCTACACGCAGTGAATTATTGGATTCATTATACAGTATTCCAGTTAATATTATTCATTCTTCGCTCCCAAAGTCACACGAGGACTGTATAATTGCTTTAGTGACTGAATATAGAAGCTGAGCAGCGCCAGCTCTAATAATCCCTCATTAAAACTGCCCGAAAAACTTGAACTTAAAAGGTTAAGAGCACATCAGTTTAATGAATTTACATATATGCAGGTGGATGGCAAGAAAAATGGATGTAAGTTTAAAACATCATGAACTGGTATTAAGAGACAGACGCGCCCAACTTTTGTACAAGTAATGTCATCACTTGGTAAGTTTAATTCAAACCCTGTATGCTTTTATTCTTTATGTTGTAGATTTGTTTAATGATTTAGTAATTCCAGTGATTTTTAAAAATTAGGAAAACTTTAATGAATTTAATTTAATATGTTAACACAGGGTGAGAAAATATTATTACCGATAAGCTTTGATCTGCCCCCACCAAAAGCACCGCCACTGAAAACTACCCCAAAAAAATGGACGAATATAATTATGTATCAGTTCGGGTATATTAGATGAGGAAAGGGTTAGAAGTGAGAGAGAAGAAGGATGGGTGAGGCGAGGGTATGAGTAAAATGAAGGATGGGTAAGTGAGTGGCCGGTTGGGTGAGTAAGAGGAAGGGTGGATGAGTGAGAGGAAGGGTGGATGAGTGAGAGGAAGGGTGGATGAGTGAGAGGAATGGTGGGTGAGGAAGGGTGGATGAGTGAGAGGAAGGGTGGATGAGTAAGAGGAAGGGTGGATGAGTGAGGGGATGGTTGGATGAGTGAGGGGATGGTTGGATGAGTAAGAGGGAGGGTGGTCGACCTACCAGAGCTAGTAGCCACGGTGTCGATGGGGACTGCCGGAGACCCGCACGACGACTCTGACTGACCGCTCCCGGGACTTGAACACTCGACCCCTGATGCCGGATCCTGGGACCTGAAACAACACCACACACATGATGCTCTCACTATTTTATTCGTACAAAACACACTCTAGATAGCAATATAGAATAATGAAAACTCCTTTGTCATAAAAATGACTTTTGTTGAGCAATGCAATGGATGTTTTGAACAGAAAGATTGGGAAATGTGTGCAGTTGTTACACAACCCAATGTTTCAGGGAGTGACGGGGAGGGGGTTGGGACATATATTATAGTCAACCAACATGAATAGTTTATAACTTCGCTTTTTATTCAATGCAAAGGCCAAATATTTAAAACGTGAAGGGTTATTTCACAAATTTACAAATATTCCACATTTATTAAGTTTCGTTTTGAAATTTCCAGCCAGTCCTGTATCAGTACCGGCGCTAAGGTTGTTTCCATAGCTCTCCTTCTCCATCTTACTCTCTCTATTTCTTAACGTTAGTCGAGTAGTGCAAATAGAAGGCCTGGTACCAAGCCCAGTTCGAGCCCCTGGTGGGTCTGCAGTTCATAGATTAGAAGTTGTATGTTAGAATTATAATCTCCCCCACATCTCACCCCGCACGGTCTAACTAACGTTATTAATAATTAAAAGCGATTAGTTTTATTCCCAAGATCAGCAACTTGTTGATGTCTATATGCAGTCATTGGACTACCCCCTTCCCTAGGTCTTGTAGAGGAGCACGACCCTTCCAAGTGCCCCATGTGTCTGGTCCAAGAGGAGCACGACCCTCCCAAGTGCTCCAGGTGTCTGTTCCAAGAGGAACGCGACCCTCCCAAGTGCCCCAGGTGTCTGGTCCATGAGGAGCACGACCCTCCCAAGTGCCCCAGGTGTCTGGTCCAAGAGGAGCACGACCCTCCCAAGTGCCCCAGGTGTCTGGTCCAAGAGGAGCGCGACCCTCCCAAGTGCCCCAGGTGTCTGGTCCAAGAGGAGCGCGACCCTCCCAAGTGCTCCAGGTGTCTGTTCCAAGAGGAACGCGACCCTCCCAAGTGCCCCAGGTGTCTGGTCCATGAGTAGCACGACCCTCCCAAGTGCCCCAGGTGTCTGGTCCAAGAGGAGCACGACCCTCTCAGGTGCCCTAGGTGTCTGTATCAAGAAGAGTGCGAGTTTCATTGTTGGGTAATAAAACTAGCAGTGAGACGAGAGCCCAGAGTGCGACACTAAATCACTGTCAGGCCGATCTTAGCGAGAGGAAAACAAACAAATGATTGGTAAAGAACTACAATGCCATATTTGTCACCAGGGGCAGTAGCGCACTTCCCTTACTCCTCACTTTTTAGATCCATAGCCCGACCTTTCTTAGGTATCCTACTTTAAAAGTTATAATACTTGTTAATTGCATCAGTATCGTCCAAGCATAATGACATCAGGGTCGGGCAATCATAATATCAGGGCCATGATAATAACACCAGGGTCATGCAATCATAATTACATCATGGTCATAGAATCATAATATCAGAGCGGTGTAATCATAATTACATCTGGTCGTGAAATCATATAACATCAGGGTCATGCAATAATAATGCAATCAGGGCCGTGCGATCATAATAACATCAGAGCCGTGCAATCATAATTACATCAAGGCGGCCCGGGATGGCTTTCTGAGTGTTGATACAGTAGAATCCTTTTTGGAAAACACGATCTGCACCAGGTAGATTGGCAGGTTACATGCGGCCCGGGAGTGCAATATGATGGCTCTTAGCATACAATAATATCACCACTGCAGGAGATATGTGGTGAAGTGAAATATTTATATCTTTATTATTAATTAATTTAATCCGCAGACCATTTCGGCTACATTATCAATTATCAGTTTGTACTTTCTACTGACACGAGTAGAAACGCTTCTTACTGTTTAGACAACATCTGGGTGTCTTTATTGCTATTTAAGTTTGTAAAATGATCCTCCACTCACAAATTTGGTAGTTCACTAAACAGATGATTTTAGTTGCGGCGGCCCAAATCCAACAAAGATATCTGCCGGTGTCCCAGTCCCCACCTGGGTGCGAATATCGCTTCATTGTTTTAACTCCGGCGCATTACCGATCTCTCTCTTGACACAATCCGATCCGTTGAGGTAATAGTGCTGTCAAAGACGATACATGCGAATTGCAATCGGCCACGGGGTTCAAATCTCCACCGGATTCAATGAGGATGATTTCCACATGTTATTTAACGAGTTTTTTTCATCATCCTTTCGTACTAATGCAACAACCCGACTCATCACTAATTCTTACATTTAGTCGTTAATACGTCTTGTGTTAACTACTTTTACTTTGTCTCGACCCCTCGGGAAGAAAGTATTGTGATCGCAAAAAAAAAAAAAAATGAACTCAGAAGATTTTGCTAAATGTCGATATGAAACCTAAAAAGTTTTTATTTTGCGATGTCGTCTGTCTGTATCTGTGTGCCTGTATCTCGGACTAGAGTCGAAACCATTTTACTGAGATGGCTAAAACTTTGTATCTGAGGGTTCCCTCACGGAGTTTTTGGATTTAGATATCTAACTCTACCTAAAATTAAGGGTCGTTTCCTACTTAAAGGCAAAAAAAAAAAAATTCAAATTGCTCTAATGATTTTGATAACATTTTGTATTTAGACACTGTTAAATATTACAAATAAAAGTGTAACTCTCATTTTCCCATGAAAATGACTTAGATTACCTACTTCAAATAAGCAGAACTGTCCAATTTTGATTATGTCTTTCCAGCTACATTCGAACTTGGTTATAACGGCCTCGGCTATTCCGTCAACTCGGGGCGCAGCGTCATTTTTTCAGCAGTCCGGTCAAACTGTCGTCTATTAACGTTAGGAAAACCTCAGTTTTAGCGTCACTTCCACTTGGCTGTAGCTTCAAAAACTTCTGGGATATTTTACTTTAAATTGTATTTAAATGTAAGTAGATGTAAAAAAAAACTGAAAAATTACCAATTCTTACAGAGGTCTATTTTATAGCTGAGAAAGTACTGGTCATACAGTGTGCTGGTCTAATAATAGATTGAATGGCAAAACAAAGTCAGAGAGAGGGTTGCGGAATCGTGGGCGCTTCATGGTCAAAATGAAGAGAGGACAAACCCTCCTTCATTGTCACTGAGCTGGCTGGAACTGTCTCGTGTGCGCGTCTAAGCTCAAAACCACGGTGTTTTTTTAGTGTTTTATAAGTTTAACGTTAGTTTTAGTAGTCATTATACGTACATTAAGAGAGACGTCTGCCGATGTTTTGAATTCAGTGCAGCAGCTATACAACACGACAGAAAGAATTTACTTTACAGAAAGAAGAGTTCAAAAGAAAATTATAGATTAATACGGGTAAGAGGCCTAAACGTAAGTTACGTAAATATAGTACATGTTTTTAATATTCTTAATTTATAAATTAAATGCAATTTGAAATTTGTGAAATGTTTTTCCTTATAAGCTATTAAAAGTGTTCTGTTGGTACCTCTTTTATAACGTCCCTCTGACGTAACGTCAACATTTGTTTGGCCCATTCCATGACGCTATAACCAAGTTCGAATGTATTTGAGATACGAAATAGCTTATCGCTGTCAAGTTGTAGTACTATCCAAAGCTAATATCTTTTATTTGGAATATATTGTATAAAACCAATAGTTTCTGAGCTATAAGTAAATATGTATTTTTTATGAAGCTCTGACAATTGAAATTGAGTGTTATGCTCTTTGGCAGGGCTGGCCCATAGGGCGGGCCAGCAGGGCCACGGCCCGGTGCGTCAAAGTTCTTAAAAAATGTACGAATTAAAATTTTTTTTTTTAAATATAATGTATTAACGTAGTTGTCTATCGCAGGGCACACGTGAAATACATTATTACATTACACGTAATAGAATTTGAAACTGGGAACGGAAGGTTCACGATTGCGAACGCTATATATCTAGTATATAGATATAAAAGTACGAGTGTGCATTCGAATTTCGCGGCTCTATGTTTTTTGTCACTCTTGTGGTTCAAGTAATATTCATAGAAGGCACCTCTACACAAAGAGACGCACATAAAGTGCATGTTCGATCATACGTACCACGGACTTTACATCAAACCGGCCGACATTATTTGTGTGCTTTTGTCGATGCTTATTCCTTTGTGCTTGTTGTTTGTCAATTTCCTTTTTCTCTGAAGAAACTCGCCGTTTTCAGCTGCATTTTTACTAAAGTTTTAGCCTGTTTATGTAAGTATATTACGTTAAAGTCAAGAAGTGTCAATTTTAAGTGTATTGAAAAGTTGGACATAAATTGAAAAACTATGGTTCCCTGATTAATTTTGCATTTTGAGCTGAAATTTTAACAAAGTTTTCTACTGTTGTGAATATATTACGTTGAATTATTGTGTGATATGTTAGTTTCATACTAATTGCTTTTTTATTTGCAGCGAAAAAATAGATTATATGCCTATTTAATAAACAGTATCATTTTTAAAGGGGTTAAGGTTCGATTTTCGAACGAAAATTTTCAATTATTTTATTAACATTCACATGTATTATTTTTTTAAGATTATATACAATATATTTAAGCTTTCCGTAACGACCCTAACTTTATTTTTTACATACAGTTAGATAATTATTATGAGGGCTAGGTGAGAACAGAGTGATTTCTTGTTGGATAGAGAATGGTTGCCTAATAGGCTATCCGAGTCTAAAATAACGTTAACGTGGAGTATAAGCAATGTGTATGAGACTACATTCAAAAGATATATAGTTTATATTCGACGTTTTCGTGGGGATCCTATTTAAACTTTTGTTGTACAAACTGATAGGACCATACGAAATCTGCATATGTATATATATATATATAGATTATATATATGTATATAAGATTATATATGTATATAAGATTATATATGTATCTATATACAGATTATATATATTCAGATTTTATATAAATTTTGTACAGTTTTATCGGTTTATATTAAACAAATTTTCTGTGTAACGTTTGTGAACTATTAAGCTGTGTTTTGTATAAACGAAATGAATAGAATCTCTAGATCTCCCCGATTTAATTCAAATTTTTGCTGAAAGCAAACCAATATGTGACTAAGATAAGATAAAGTAATAAATAATAGCATATAAATAAAAATTGTATTCAAAAAACTAGTTATTAGTAAAAATTGTCAATTCTTTTTAACCCAAATAACAAGATATAAGTTTTTTTAATATGAAAAATTAAGTTCTTTCTCAAGAAATTTTTTTCAAGGCATAATCAACAAAATCTTAATACAATATATTATTGGAAGTGGGGGGCATTTTTCTGTTCTGCCCAGGTTGCGTAGACGGCTTGCGCCGGACCTTCTCTTTGGTGAACAAATATAATCCTCGTTTCTTAATGTTTCTCTAATAGTGTATATTATTTAATGTATACTGTTTGATGAGTGTTTCTGCAACAATTTATATTATTTCGTTTCACAAAACTTGCTATTTTTTTTTTAACCAATGTCTTCATATTAAGACAAAAGAGAAAGTTTGTGCGGTGAACCGTGACATTTGTATTTTTATAGTCACATTTGGATGGTCTTATGACTACAGAAAAATATATTTTCCATGACATGAATCATAGTAATCAATTTTATCTGCCCAGAAAAAAGCCCACATATTTGGTCATGAGTGTGGAGATTCATACGTAGGCATATTCGTGTCAAGCCAAAATATCCTCAGAGAGAGCAGCACTAGGCACACCCTCATACGTCTTTGCGTGGCTGGTGGTCTAAAGCCCCTTATCTTAAGGAGGCCTGAAAAATGTATTAACCACGCCGGTCTCGTATTGTCTGGTTTCTGGCTACGCACGCTGTATAGGTATTATATGCCAATAGCAGCAATGAGAGGTCGCGCGATATGGTGGAGAAGCCAACCATCTGCTTGTAGTCGAGGTCGTCTCTGTCGGGTGTGACGTTTCAAAATATTGAGTACTTTAGGTGAAATACTGGCCCGTGATGGTTGTACGACTTGGCACAATAGCTGCACCATACCAGGAACTTCGAGGAAAGAGATTACCCTAACCTTCTCTGTAGAGAATTTCTTTGGTGTCGATAATCCTGGATTCCTGATAGTTACGTTGATTACTCTAGGGTTGAAAAGTTGCAAGCAGCTCTCATCAGTAGCTCTCAATTTACTCTCTTAACCCTCTTCAGCAGCTCATCTTTTCAACTCCAGGCAGACAAGTCACGTGTCAGCAGTGTTAGAACCAATCGTGCACGAACTCACCTCATGTGTCACCGGTCATAAAAAATTGTGTAGGTGATACTCACTGATATTCCTAATATGTCTGCCAGGTGCTGAATGCTTCTTTCCTACAAAGGACCACATTCTTTCATTATTGAGTCTCTTCCACTTTTAAACGTTCTAAACCTTCTCAGAGATGTGTTGCATAGATCCATCGTATGCTTCCCTCAACATTAATCTTTTCGCTTCAGCTGAAGTGTTTCTTTCAGGCGATATCAACATTTCAGGGCACCAAATTAATCTTCACGTGAGATTCCGTCGTTCCGTAGTAGAAATGTAACTGAAGTTTGTTGGTGCTGCGTATACTTCAACATGCTGAGCCCTAGACGTATACGTATATATGACGTACTGCAAGATGGACTGGTTCAATATCACGCAACTTTGTTATAATAATTATACTTTAGTTTTTAAAATCATGAGCACTCTTTACTAAACAACCTTCAGTTTCCCCCTTCACACAAATAAGGGAACACGTCTTGTCTATTCTACCTTCCTCCTCCATGTTATTTCCTAGATATGTCATGGTGCTACTTGTTTTGTCAGAATCTCTCGAGCGCAGTAGTTCCTGCAACAGCAAGGTGACCTAGCGTATCCTTGAATTTATTCTTGGTTAAAGTGGGGCTGTAGGGAAAGCGAAAAAGAGTAAATGTTTTTACCGTTTTTATAGCAACACTTTTTTTGGTAGAAATACATCAAATAGTGCTTCAGTACAAACATAGAGTTTCATTTTCTTCACATGGTGATATCAACAGTTCTTGAAGTCAAGGGTGTCCTGGAATTTAATGATAACATTTTTTCATTTAATGCTCATTCTATGATCAATTAAACAATTGTTGATATCACCAAGTTAAAAAAAATTAAACTCTTATGCTTATACTGAGACAATTTTTTTTTGTCAACAAAAAAAAGTGCTAGAAAAACTGCCAAAACATGGCCTTCACTCACGTTACCAACATCCCAACCTCTAAGAAATCTAACAAAGTGTTGTATATTAGGGGACAACCATTCTAAAATCAATGGGTGGAGTCAGAGAGGATAATTTTCATTTAAGTGTTACATAATCCATCTAGAGTAACGTTATTTCATATTTGTGCCATTGGATAGTGTCTATGAAATGTAGCAATATTTATCATAAAAGTGATAGGTAGGATAAGGTGCCAGAAAGTGGTAACTAGCCTTCGCACTTAAACTATAAGACGTATAATAATATAAAGTAGGCTAATATGTAAGACAATGTTTGGCAGTTCCTCGATTCATTTTAGGAGGAGTTCTTTAGAATGACATGGTATTTATCTGAAGAATATCTCTTCTTTCAAATTGCATTAACGATTCTATTAGGGAGACTAAGTATATCCGGGACTTTAATATATAAAGAGAATCCATAACAAGTTAGTTATTTAACATCTTCCAAGATGGCGTAGAACACATGGCTTAGCTTATGAATACATAATACTTATTTAGGAAATATATTTTGGGGATGGCAGCTCTATGGATGGTTCAAGGTTAAGTCCCACAATAGGAAATGGCAGAGAGTTTTTAAAACTTTGAACCCATTTTGAAGTAGATTTGTTTTAAAACATAATCGTGGCTGTAGGAGTTTTGAATTTTATAAGACTCTAAGAAGACACTAACTAGCCTAGACATTGAGAAAGAAACCAAAACATACAATTGATAATATTTTATAAGGCATGGGGAAGGGTTCGATACCAACCCTAAGATGAGATTTTTCAATGGCGATCCGACTCTAGCTACGCATCTATAACGTAATGTGATAATGTGCAAGTGTAATAGTATAAGCATAAATACTCCGGTCTACCTTATATGTAAACCAAGCGAAGAAATGGCCCCCTCCAAGTAACTTGGCGATGTAAAACAAAAGAGTGCCATTGTCAGGTCAGTTTCCTGCCGAAGGCCAGCAGAGCCGCATTGGACACGGCTCATGTCACCCGGACAGACCACAAAAACCAAGACGAGTGGAGCGGCCATAAAACCGAGTCTGCTGCCCATACCCGATAAATACAGCAGTTAAATCACGAGAACGTCAACTTTGCTCGCAGCTATATTGCCAATAAAAAGTTAACGAGTGTTGCCTGAGAACTCCCCCAAATGGAGAAAGATGAAAGGTGCGAATATGCTAAGAATTATTTATTTCACATCGGTTTGAGCCGTCCTTTTTATTTCAGGGTTGCCATTTTTTTCATAATATAAAGTTACCTGTGTTTACTAGCTATATAAGAGCAGGGGTCGCAAAATCACGGTCCACGGGCCGCATCCAGCTTGTCTGCAGTACTTTCATGTTACTACGTTACTGGCCTGCACTTATGTGTGCACACAAAAAAATAATACTTTACTTTTAGTGTGTATGCCTACATAATTTTGACTAACAAAAAACACTTAACTATTTCAAACTTTGCTGTATATTTTATATATATAATAATATATATAATATATACAATATAATTTAAATATAATATATATATACATATTTTTACTTAAAATACTTGATTGAGGGAATTTTTTTTTCATACAATTTAATAAATACTGCTTTAAGTGTTTCGCCAACTCACATAAAAATCTGGGAGAATATAAATATTTTAAATTTATATTAATGATTTTAAATACACAGCATCAAATATATATAGCTTAAACCAAAATTGGTGGGCACGCGGATTAAAAGTCAGGCTCTTCTGGTCTAGTTTTCCGGTATCAAGGAGGTTGTACAGATGTACAGATGCCGGATGTACAGAAGGTAGTTTTAATTAGATTGTTCCCCACACCCACTTTATTCAAATGCGGTTAAATTTCCTCTTAAATGATATCTTCATAATCCCTTACCCACTAGCGTGATAAAAATGTGCATATTATGGACGGGTAGTAAGACGCGTTTCAAAAACAAAATTAGAAAAGATGAAACATGTGTCCCGCAACACGCCTCGATCTGTCCTCTCGACTAGTTCGAGAACAAAGAGTAGTATAGAGCAGCGTTTCCCAAACTAGGGTTCACGTACCACCAGTGGTACGTACAATTATTCCCGGTGGTACGTCGTAAGAAACCAAACAAAACAAACAAATTAAAATCGGAAAAAGATGAGGCCTCATCCAATCTTATGAATATATTCAGACCAAGTCTAACCAAAAGTAAAACAGATTTAACCAGTGGTTAGAGGTGTGGTAACATCGATACTAGCTCAACGAGCCAGTGCAGCTACGCAGTCTGTGTTAATATAAACCTGGGCTACGATTAAAAATGTACCGAAATAGTAAATATACAAATTATCTCGATGGTATTCTAATTTATGTAAATAGTAGGGGTGGAACGCTATTCAGAAAATTCGGGAAATGCTAGTATAGAGAAATTAAGTTTAATTTTTCATAAATATGACGCATAAGTAGCCATGTCCTTAGTCCTTAGAACAGGATGATGTATGTCAGTTTATTATATATATATAGTAAGATGCATTGATATTTATTTATTTATCAACGCGTATACTAACCCAATGTTTTAGGGAGGAAGGACGTGTGTTCGAATGAGCGTACTTAGTTTTTAGTTCACTTTTTACTTTCTCTCTATCTTACAGGTAGAGAAAGTATGGTGATCGTCAAAAAAATCGAACTCGAGATTTTGATGAATCTTGACGTTTCATGACTCCCTGAATCCGAAAAAGTAGTTTTTGAATTCCCGTCTGTCTGTCTGTCTGTACCTCCAACTAGAGCCTAAACTACTTTACCGATTGAGCTAAAACTTGATATCTAAAGTTTTCATAGGGCTGCCCCGAGGGGTTTTTGGAATTGGATATCTACCCCTAAAATTAAGGGTAGTTTACTGTAGGGAAAAAAGAGAAAAAGTCGATTTTCTCAAAATCGGCTGTAACGATTTTGATTAAATTTCATTTATGAACATTAATAAATATTCCAAACAAAATGGCTACTCTCAATATTTCGGCAAAATGGCTTTAAGGGCTCCGGTCTGATGCGTAAATTAACATTTTTTATAATAGCTCCGAAACTATTTGAGATATGAAATTACTTAGCATTACAAATATGTATATATATTTATAATACAAATATTTTATTCGAAACATATTTTTATAAAATCAATAATTTTCAATCTATACGCAATTATATATATATTTTTAACTTTTTGGACATTAAAGCTTAAGTATTGCGATCGTAAAAAAAACTAACCTGAAATGTTGATGGATGTCGACGTCTCATGACCCCCCGAACCCTAAAAAATAGTCTTTGCAATGCCGTCTGTCTGTGTGTCTATAAAAACTTAAAATTAAGGGTAGTTTACTGAAGGGCGAAAAGAGAAAAATTTGGTTTTCTCAAAATCTGCTCAAACGATTTTGATTAAAATTCGTATCTAGGCGTTGATTAAGATTATAAATAAACTGGCTATTTTCATTTTCCTATGAAAATGATTTTTAGGGTACATTACAGAAGCGTTAATTTCCGTATCTCCACAACTATTTGAGAAACTAAACAACTTATCATTGCAAAATTGTAGGACTATTAGAAATAAAAAACTTTTATTTGACATATATTTTTATAAAAGCAACAGTTTCTGAGATATTTGCAAATATATTAATACAATTTTGTGAGCTTTAGTTGTAAACATATACTACTTAAGTCTTAACGCAATAATTCTCCAATGCCATAGAGTAATTAAATATAAGTATCTAAAAAAGTATGTTATTTTTCCTTAAAGCTCTTAGGAGAAATGTTTGCATAGCAATGATCTATCTCCATTTTAGACTCAATAGTCAATATTTACATTTTTTATTGGTCAAAATGTATAAATGAATAATTAAATATCAATGCGATGACTTGAAGATCTGCAACACCTTATAAAATGTTAAAATTTTAACCAGAAATCGAAATTTTAATACGAAGTGTTGACCCTTGTGGAAGACATTAAACTGTTTGAAATGCTCTTAGGTGGACAAAGATGCGCCTCTTTTCTCATTGATTATATATCATTGTATATTATTTTATGCGTGTTCTTATGTGGAGTGGTGATGATACAATGTACATTATTCCGTTCAGAAATCTTACGAGTTTATAGAAAGAGAGAGAAAGTCTGTGCGGTGCGCCGTACCATTTATATCCAATGCATAGAAAGCAAAGACCTTCTATTTAAAGCTTGCAATTAAACGTTCCAAATACTGCAATAGTTTTTTTAGATTCTTACTTTCTATCGATCCCTCGTAGAGAGAAGTCTTGTGATCGTCAAATAAATCTAACTCTATATTTTGATAAATGTCGACGTTTCATGAAGCCCTGAAACCGAAAGAGTTGTTTTTGCGATGCCGTCTGTCTGTCTGTACCTCGGGATGGAGCCGAAATCATTTGCCGATCTGGCTAAAACTTGGTACCTAGGGTTTTCATAAGTTCCCCCCCACCTCCCCCCCAGAAGGATTTTCAGAAGATATTTAATCCTAAAATTGAGGGTGGTTTATAGAAGGGTAAAAAGATAAAACCTTGATTTTCTTAAAATCCACTCTAACCATTTTGATTAAACTTTGAATACAGACACTGTTTAACATTACAAATTAAATGTCCACTCTCATTTCCCCATAAAAATTACTTTCAGGTTAGTTTACATTAGCGTAAATTTCTAAATGTGATCATCTCCGAAATCATGTGTAGCCTATAGCTGTAAAGTGGTAGTACTATTAAAAATAAAAATCCTTTATTTGGAGTATTTTTTTATAAAACCAATAGTTTCTGAGCTATAGGCAAACATATTCATTTTTGTTATGCAGCTCTTTGTTAAAAGAAATTGATTGTTATGCTCTTTGGTGCACAGAGAGAGATGTTCCTCTTTTCTCAATGTTTCTATGAAAATTTATATTATTTCATTTATGTTCTTTGGTGGAGTGTTTCTGCAACAATGTATATGATCTTGTTTCACAAATCTTACGAGTTTGTAATAAATGTCTCTATTTTAAGAATAAAACTAAAGAAAGTATGTGCGGTGCATCGTACCTTTTATTTGATAGATCGACAGTTTGTTGGGCTCTAATGCTGACTAAAATCTATACGGAAACTTCTTGGCGGTGCACCGTACCTTTTATTTGATAGATCGACAGTTGTTTGGGCTCTAATGCTGACTAAAATCGATACGGAACCTTCTTGGCGGTGCACCATACCTTTTATTTGATGGATCGACAGTTGTTTGGGCTCTAATGCTGACTAAAAGCGATACCGGAACCTTCTAGGCAATGTAGGTATCTTTCGGAGCACAGCTCCATAAAGCTCTCTTTCATCAGACACAAATCCTCCATCCTAACAGACAAGCTTCGCGGCTCTGTTATGTGTTGCTGTCAGTCGTGTACCGACACATCCCCTGTGTTTGGACAGTATAATGTTCAATTCACAGATAATTATAGTATCAATTGTGATGTCACCATGTTCATCTGCCCTCCGTCTTGGCAAGTATAATAGAATTAAAAGGCGCATTCAAACATTTTACAACTGGTAGTGAATTTAATTAAAATACACCTCTTAACTATATTAAAAAATACCTTTTATTGAGTTGATAATTATCTAGTAGCTATTGTGATCCATGTTATATGTAACGTGAGTGTTAATTTGAGTTTCGGTGGTCGCTGGCTATTTTCGTGACCTGTGACGTCTCAAGTGTTGTAGTATGGACTAGTTCATTATAGAGCCGCAAGATAACATTTTTACATCACATTGTCAAATACGTGAGTGAACTAAGTGCTCTGTGCCCCATCATCTCTCTTGGATTTTTATTTTTTATCGATTTATTTGAAGTATTTAATGTGCAATTTATAAATTTACTGATCATATAAGCACATGAGAATTTCTATGAGCGAGAGCGAAAGGACGTACTAATTTTGCCGAGAAAGGTATTTTACATGCCACAACCAACATGGGACTAATATCTTTACTCTCATCCAAAAATAGTTATGCAATGGATTTTTATCACTGAAGGAAAAACAGTCGACCCCGGCTGGGTTTGAACCCACGAACATCGGGCACTTTACCCCAAGACTACCGAGGTCGACTCCCCCGGAATAGAATTCTGGATCCGTGTCAGAAGATCTCTAAAGGAAGAACCTAATCTGAAAGATTACCTTTTAACAATGTGTGTTAATGTTTTATCTTCCTCCTTGGCGACCAGACTACGTAACCTTGGCTTATAAAGTGTACGTTAATAGCCCATATCACACCCGATCAACCGGGATATGGGATTCAAGATTGCACTTTAACCAGGAAAGGTATCGAAACGAGGTTCCCCGCACCCTTCACTTGACATTGAAACTAGGATCAGTTTAGTAGTTTAGTACATTTAATTGTATTTATCTAAACACGGTAAAAGTGTTACTGGTTGTTTTATAAAGTATAAGTTGATAACACAAAGTCACCCAACGTGTGATTCAGACTTTATTACCTACTGCAGCCCAAGTATAAATGATATTAATAGTGCGCATGGTCGTTGTGAGATGTATACAGTACTAAACATATTTATTTTTACCCACAACGGACTCATTCACACTGGGAGTTGAGTGGAAGATTTACTAAAGAGATTTTGTTTGATTTATTGCCGTTACCCGCGCAAACAGGGGCAAATACATATAGGCTAGGTCTTTAAGGTAGAATTTACCATAGGACGAGAAACAAAAATATATACAAATGTTTAATAAAGCTGTATTAGTGACATTTTACTAACTAATATAGACAACCAGTCCCGTGATATAGTGGTCAGTACACCTGGCTACGAGCCTAGGGGTCCCGGGTTAGATTCCCGGCTGGTACCTTGGGTATTTTTCCCTTAAGGGTAGTTGCCCAAACGGTCACCAGGGTTTATTGGTTAGTTAGGCTTAAGCTAGGTTTCACACCCTCATACTCACTATCATCATCACCTCATCTCATCGGGACATGGAAAGAGCCTCCAAGAAAAGGATGTACGATTAGTACATTCGGGCGTCCCCTGGACAGCGGTACATTAGTACTGGCTAATATTTCCACTAGTGGGTTACGAGTGATGTAGCCCAGATGTTCAATTGTTATTATTATTACTACTAATTCATTCACTTTCTATCATTTGACATGAGCATTTTGTGTATGTGCTATGCGTCCTATCCAAACTACCAGCATATTTAATGGGAAATGAGGATAAATGTTAATAAAGTGTACCCACATTTGTGAGGGAGAAGAGGGAAACCTATCTAGGAAGCTTCTTCTATAGGGCTTACACCCTACCGGAATTTAAACCTCGATCTCCCCATCACCAGAAAAGCAGATCAGACGAGACTGACGCCTTTGTCAGCGGACCCACCAGTGTAGGTCATGTAGATAATTTATAATTGAAATCTAACTATATAATTTTGAAAACTTCCTATTTCCCACGCAGAAGTGATCTAAAAACAACATAATTGTTTATTAGATAACTAGATCGAGGTTCGAATCCCGGTCGGGTGTACTGAAAGGTTTTATACAAAATAGTTTACCACTCTCTCCCTACGCAAATGTGCGTACACTTCCTCTAAATATAGCCTCCCTAATCCCTAAAACCACTATCGTAATTAGTACATAGCATACAGCCCGAACGGATTGTAAGACGCGGTGCTAAGAAACAAACAAGATAAACTCTTGAGTGCTAGCACGTATCAAACCCTAAAAGTTTTGTGAAGTAAAGCGTTTAAATGTTTGCCTACACTATACGGTCAACTTCCCCTTAAATGAAAGTGGGGGGAGCAATGTTTTATTATTGTTCGTGCTGAAGTTTCAATGAAGAAAATAAATTATTTTATGAACGAAGACGAATAACATTTTTAAAACAAAGTACATACAATTCCACGTTTCAAAATGTCTGGTTTTATGATTCCTGTTCCACTCTTGAGAAAAAAAACACCTTCCAAGTGTCATACAGTCTAGCTGATGTGTGTTTTGACGGCTCTGATAATGTTTTTTTATTCTATTTAGGTTTGCTTATGTCTTTTTAAGGAAGCAATATATTCCGGAAAAGCATTACCAAAAGTACCCAAGTCACTAAAAATTAAACAATATTAGGAATGGAAGCTTGTAGTTTGTCGAATGATATTTTGTACAACTTGAGAAAGATCGAATTAAATAAATGCCTGGGCTGAGGAAAAGTATGTGTACTGTCCAACAAAGAAACATTGGTCGGAATCCTTGTTTTGGTATAAGAAGAATATTGGTTCACATTATTGCAATGGTGTGTAAAGTAGTATTGATTGATTTTCTGGCATATAATGTGGGGAGGGTTTCATACAGTGTGGGGGTCTCAGGGCGGCATAGAGTGTGGGGATATCAGGGCGGCATAGAGTGTGGGGATATCAGGGCGGCATAGAGTGTGGGGGTCTCAGGGCAGAAGAGTGTGGGAGTCTCAGGGCGGCATAGAAAGTGGGGGTCTCAGGGCAGAAGAGTGTGGGAGTTTCAGGGCAGAAGAGTGTGGGAGTTTCAGGGTGGCATACAGTGTGGGGGGACCTTGGGGTTTCATACAGTGTGGAAGGCCCCCTATAAACCCATATATTTTCGATTTAGATCCGCGATTACTACATGCTCGGATTAAACGCATGCACACTAATTACGCTAATGAGTTTGAGATGAGGAAATTTTTAATTTAGAGGAAGTGTACTGCATTTGCGAGGATGGTGAGAGGAAACCCATTTATAAAAAATACCCTCAGTACACCCGACCGGGATTCGAACCCCGATCTCCCCGCCATCGGAAGTCTAGTCCAAGGCAAGAGTGACGCCTTATACCATGCGGCCACCGAAGCAGGTCCATATAAATTACATCATGGCGTGTCTGAGGAAGGGTTAAAATAAAGCAAATGTTTAATATGACACAAATATAATAGTAACACAGTAAAAGGAAATAGTCTACATAAAGACTCCATGAAAACTTTCCTTGCTTTCTTTTCAGCAATCATGTCAATAATGTCTTTAAAGTCCATTTCATGAAGTACATATCTCTTCCCAGGCTGAGTAAGGTAAGGTATGTTAGACGATCTTGGTTCATGATTGTACGGAGCTGGGTTTTTTCCCCCAACATCTTTATTGAAAATTACCTTTCCGCACTACAATTTGATACAATAAGTGCTAAATATATTCTTAAAAGTATTTCAATATTGGAAAATGTTGTTCTAAAATGTTGTTCATTGAGGATTTCAAAGAAAAACTTTGAAATAGTATTTGTAGTTTCTTTCATGTCCAACACTTGTGCTGCAAACTGTTTTAGTTCATTCCTTAAGTATGGTTTGAGATCATTTTTGTATTCGGTGACCAGGTTAGTACAGTGGCGGTGGAATCGCGGGAGGAGGGGCCATTGTCCCCCGGAAAGAATTCCACCTGGAATAAGTTTGCCCCCCCCCCTCCCCCCCCCGTCACATTTCAAATCATATATTATCGAATAGAAAGCTGAAAAATGCCCTTAGCTAAAACTCCAAATTACTTCTAGATACATTCAGTTTTCTAAAATATGACAAGAGGTGAATTTAAATAGCTTCCAGAGGCATCTAACTATTATTATTAGCGCCACATCTTACTACCCGTTCGGGTTATATGCACTTACGCTAATGTGTAATGTAAGGGTGATTGTGAGATGAAATGGAGGATCTACAGTTTAACGTGGAATCCGAACCACGGTGGAGGCCTGGCATTCCTCACATTCACAAGTTGTGATTAATACACATCTTGTCAGAGGTGAAGGAAGAGTTAGTTCCCAAGAGAATTTGATATTCAACACAGCTCCCAGCAGAAGTGGATATTCAATTAATACAGCTCTCAATATAAGTGGCTATTCAACTAATATAGATCTCAGTCTAAATGTCCATTTGATTGAGTGTCTTGCCATTAATTACATTACTTAATTAGTTATCACGGTGTTTTAAGTTTTATATCCAGTCATGTCTGAAGAGAAGCCAGGCTCAGGTGTCGGTTTCATTGCCATCTACCGTTCAGCCGCAGCGATTTGTTGGCCATTACTGGTGTTAATTAATTGTAACAAGAAGTGATCCGGTCAATAAAAACCTCCCCACGGTCTACTAAAGCAGGACAACTCAATTAGTTCGGGTGTAGTCCCAGACATGGAAGTGGTCGGCAATTGAGCTCTTATATCAAATATCTGCTTTTTTTTGTTTTGCTATAGGCCTAACAAAACATTTCAAACTGCAAAAAAAAAAAGTATTTTAATTATACTAGAGATTTATCTAGCTCGTACAACATATTACTTAATAAACAGACAATTGACTAAAATTGACTTGACCATAACTAAGATTAATATGTAATTAAAGATTAAATGTTGTTGTATTCCAAAAACGTATGTATAGGGCTACTGCACAGCCCTGACACTATAGAAGAGCACTTCTAGGTATACTCTTTTCTAGCCAAATGTATAGGAGGGGGGGGGGCGAGGCTGCTGCACAGCCACAGCACCACAGAGTAGCATCTATAGGTTTACTCTTTTCTAGTCAAATGTATGAGGGACTACTGCACAGCCCTAACACTATAGAGTAGCACCTCTAGGTGTACTCTTTTCTAGCTGAATGTATGAGGGGCTACTGCACAGCCCTAAACACTATAGAGTAGCACCTTTAGTTATGTGCTCTATTCTAGCTCAATGCGTTCCTGCCGGTGTGCGTCTATAAACTGCGAGAATAGCGCGTTAAACAAGGCAGCCACCGAAACAAGAACCAAAGTTCCATTCTGAACGTTCCCGTGAATGACAAACTAGTCAAGGAAGATGATTTAGATGCGTATTTATAGTCTAGTCTTGGCAGTCAACCATTCTCTCGGTATACAAATAACAAGCAGTTCAGGTCGAATGGAGGATTAGCTGACGTTTGAATATCGGCTATAATATATAGGGCCCTTAAGCCCACTTCTGTGGCCGCATGGTCTAAGGCGTCAATCTCGCAATATACTGGAATGCCGATAACAAGGAGATCGGAGTTCGATCCCGGTCGGGTGTACTGAGGCTGGTTTTGCCTAAAATGGCTTTCCACTATACTTTCTCGAAAATGTGTGTACACTTCCTCTAAATTCAACCTTTCTCATCCCTAACACATTAGCGCGATTAGCACATCAAACACCCCCCTAAGGTAACGTGGTGACAATAGTATATAAGGTACAGGGGCCAAAGGTGGCCCACTTAAGGATTTGACCATTTTTATAATTGTTTGTGCTAAAGCTAGAATTCTGTAATTGTATACAAACTACCCCTAGACAGGTTAGAATGAAAGAACATACATAAAGTTTAAACTATTTAAGGTTTGGGTCACCTTAGGAATCCACGGGTCCAAAGGTGGCCCTCCAAAATAAATATTAAACAATAGCTAAAAAAAGTTTTAATAAATATATTATAATTAAAAAGTAAGTCATAGGCACAGTAAATACAACTAAATTCAAATAATATTTTAGCTACTAAAGGCAAAATAAACATAATCACTTTTTAATTGTAGGCCTATGTGAATTTATAATTTTAAGAAATCAATAGCATTTTATTCAAATCCACAACAGTTTGAGCAGACAAATTCGGGACATTTTTCGTGTGCACGATTGCTCTCAAATTCTTAATGTACAGTATTTATTTCTTACAGTGTGTATGTACACAGCGTCATTTCAGAAATTTGATCCAGTCTACACAAATGACCATAATATCTTTCCTTTAGTTGGTTTTTCTCTTGAAGACCACTAGTACTAACTTGTTATTAGCAACACTCAACATGCTGCTTATGCTGTCTTTTTTTTTAGCACCGCGTCTTACTACCCGTTCGGGTTATACGCTTAAGTACTAATTACACTAATGGATTAGGAAATGGAAAGGTTGAGCTTATAGGAAGTGAACCCGCATTTGCGTGGAGGGAGAGTGGAAAACCATTTAGGAAAAACCACCCCCAGTTCACCCGACCGAGATTCGAACCTCGATCTCCCCGTCCTCGATGGTCTGACTCAACACGACTGGCGCGTTAGCCAACTACGCCACCGAGGCGGGTTATGCTGTCTTCTTTAACTCTTTTATCTTATGAACATCTTGTTTCTTTTTGATTCTATGGTTTTCTTTGCAGTCCCATTTCTCCCAATTTATTTTTCTTTCAAAAGAGAAATGACAACTTAACTAGCTCGAAGATTTGTGGATTTTTTCTATGTATATATGTATGTTATTTTTATTATTTATTTTTGGTGAACTTAGAAAAACTGAAAAGCTTTTGTTCTTGCCATCATTGACAGTTTCATCAGCAGAATATTTAGTAGTAAAGCTCTTTTTTTTATCAAAGGAAACGACATTGGAAGATAAACCATATTATTGTAAATGTGTTGTCCATGGGACGTTTTGTCGGGCTCGGGGTTAATAATTTAATCATTTAGGCCTACGTAATTCTTTGGTCTTATATTCGTGCATAAAGTATGGGTGCTAAGAGCAAAAAATTGCCATGACCTTGTACTTTATGATAAAAGCAAGCCACTTGGTACAATTGATAAATGCAACCCCTTGAATGATTTTAGGGATGGTGCCCCCTATGTGCTTCTCCTGGGGTGGCAAGTATCCCTTAATAAGGGGGGGACAATCAGTTTTTCAAATTTCCTTCAAAAACGGCTGCTCGTACGAAAAAAGTAAAAATACGATTGTTAAAGATAATTTAATTTCCTACAAAAATTGTATTTTGCGTAGGAGTAACCGTTACCGAGACATGAAGCATTTTATGCTGTTTATTGTTGCACAGTGAAGTGTAATATTCCTCAAACACCAGTAGTGTGTAATTATGGCGTGGTACTTAACAGGTATCTACATACCCCCACCCCCTCTATTCACCAACCATTAATTTATAATGATTTTATGTAAAGGTGTTAATATTTCTCATCACCTATACTTTTTTTTTACAAAGTAGGGCACTGTTGTAACCTGTTGTTTGGAGAAGGGGGTGGGAGGAAAGTGGTGGGAGGAAGGAGCACTACGATTTACTTTCCTGCTTCTCTAACACTAACACCCCCCATCACCAGCACTTTTCCTACCCCAAACCAATGTGTTTTAATTAATAATGTTGAGTTTTTAACAGAATGCTAGCCTAGTTTAGATACACAATACACTATAGTAGATAGGTAACATCACCACATCAAAGCAAAGAAGTTGTATCAAATTAAATCCATGGAGAAAATTGGTGACATTCGTTTATGCTCCTCTGAATCAGATTTAACATACTGCCCCTTTCACCATCTGAGCGGACAACTCTATCAGTACTCGTATTGCCTCCAATCAATGCTATCATCTTGGATGGAGCTGCAATTTTTCACATGCTTCAGCCCAGAGGTGCACTAAAATTCCAACATTATGTGGATGATGTATACCTCCCGTACATTTATGCTCAATCAACCAAAAGGCTTTACATAATTTAGGAAAGGCCTAGGTATTTTGTAGATAGGCTCAAGAATACTACACAGATTAAATGAGTCAGTGGGACAAGAATACACGTGACGAGTTCTACAAAAAAAACACCTTCTAGTTGGCAAAGTTTTCTCAGAGACAATGAAAATAAGAAACAACTCTTCAAATTTCTTGGAAGGAACACCATACTACTAGGTAAAACATATGACAAAGAGGTGTGCTCTACACTGGACTCAAATGTGCTTACTTCTTCAGAACGTGAAGGTATGACTAGTATATGTTCCTGTGAACATGAGGAGGCTAATACCAGAATTATAGCCTATGCCACAGATGCGGCATCTCGAGGTTTTTCTAAAACTATGATCAGAACTGTGGCCACTGATGTACTTTTTCTTGCTATGTGCTTCATGAGTCAGCTTCAGGATGTAAAAGATTTGTGGGTGTACATTGGCACTGGAAAAGATCAGCATATTGTAGCAGCTCAGGAAATCTCTTCAGCCTTGGGTCCAGAGAATTCGGTGGCATTAACTATGCCCCATGACTTTACTGGTTGTGACACAGTGTCAGAGTTCAGCAGCAATGAAAATAAAATCGCTTGGGAAACCTGGAAACGTTTTCCAAAGTCCACAACGACGTTTATAGCCATGGAAAGAGGTGAAGTTGATTTGGCAATGACATTGATTGAGAAGTTTGTCATTCTAATATATGACAGGACAAGCCACATGGATAATGTGAATGAAAGTAGGAAGAGTCTTTACGAAGAAAGGCAGGCAATTAGAGGTTATCCCCCCTATAGTGGACGCACTGTATTTATACACCAAGTGGGCTGCCTACTAAGGAGGCTACATATGGAGCAACGCGGCAAATCCACAACCTGAGGTGAGATTGTGTAGTTTAATTTAGTTAGTCAACCTTTATTGACAGTTTCTCCCCGGCAGTCTTTCATATCTTACGCCCCTCTTTAGAGGTCTCACATGATATTTTAACATTATATCCGTTCGTAGCCTCACATATATCCAGCCCCTGCAGCATATGGGTGGGAAAAGGTTTGACAATTGTTGTCGACCAGTATGGATGACACTTCCTCAAGCTGCGGAGACTATGACTGCGCTTTTGCGCTGTAGGTGCAAATTAGGATGCTAATCACGTTGAAAATGAGGACAAATACAACTGCAGTGCACTGCTCTGTGTTACTGTAATGGGGAATGCAGTAACAATTAAAATTATGACATTTAAAATACAGTATTTCTTGAAAAATAGGCTGTAAAATATTAAGAATAGCAAGGCATCCTAGAAGCCTAGAAATGAAAAAAAATTATATTGTTTGGTTTTATATAAATATGTAAGGACTAATGATGTGTAAAATTTATTTGTAATTGGCTGGTGTTATCGTAATTATAGCACTTTAAGAGAAAAGGTGTAAAACATATTATTGACTTCTATAAATCAAAGAAGCCGTCAAGGCATGTCATTTCTGAAAACAATTTCAACTGTGCAAAATTGCTTGCTTGCTATTATTAAAAAAATGCAAGATTGGCTGTACATATATTTTATTTTCAACACCTGGAGGTGAGGAACGTGGAATTGGGGTGGGGGTTGATAGTGTTAGGTAAAATGTCGTAATAACACAAACTAATAGTGTTTAAAAAATATTACACTTTACATAAAGCACGTTAATCAAGGCTTTCTCTGTGTAACATTAGCGTGTACTGCTAATAAGACAATGTTTATACCCACCCCTAAACAAGCTAATATTCATAGACATCCTGCAATAGAAATACTACCCACCCCTAAATAAGCTAATACTCGTATACATCCTGCAATAGAAATACTACCCCAAAGTAATCTTGTACTCATAGACATCCAGCATTATTAAACATCACGATCTTAATATGTCAAATATATGTGTTCTACTCACGCATATGTCTGCCGGAGTAGAGCTGCTTGCAAGTCCAGTCTCATCACCATGAATGCTAGATTGAAGAGAAGTCCAAAAACTCTACAAATTGTGCAGAACCCTGATGTTCCAACCAAGTGAGCTTGCAATACTCTGATTGGCCCGTGCTGTACTGAGACAAGACCTCTCATGTTCTTGGACACCTGGCTGGCCTACGTGACCTAACGAGCATAGCATCTACCACTGCGCGTCCGGCGTCTTCGAGTTGGTGTTATGAAAATGAGTCGAATGCAACGGTTGAATATTAAGACAAACAAGAACCTGGTGTATGTGATGACAACAATGCAGCCTTCTAACCTGATGCTAGCGAATGACGTAATAATAAAGGAAATCTCCTACTTTCACTCCTTGCAACTAGACCTATATAACGAGGGCACAAAGACAATATCGAAGACCATATTACATCAGCCACTTCCACGAGAATTCCTCTTCAGGACTAGGACGGTATCCAGCCAGGTTGGCTGATAATAATATCTTTGTTTAAATTTATAAACTACATATTGCCGCGATGGTTTTGATTTTCTTAAATACTTTGGTTTAGTTTGTTATGGAAATCTGTCAGTGTAGGCATCGGTAATGTTTTGCTAGATAATTTTTATTTTTAAACGTAAATTCTGTTATGGAGCACTTAAATGTTTCTGTTATTGGTTGTTTTGTAGACTTCTTTTCTTTGAAGTTAATGTTAAAGTAACTTATTTTTGATTAGTATGGTTTGGACTTTAATATTCGCAGATTCATTCAGGCAAATTTTATAAGTTTTCTAACGTAACTTTGTTTTCCTAGTAGAAATTTAAATGTGGGAATCTTATTTAATTCTTTAAAAAGTGACGAGGGTAATGGTACCACGAAGTTTTGAGTTTAGTCGGGAAGTCAAACCTTTGTGCTTTATGTAAATATCTGGTGCGATATTTACTTTATATTTATTTACTTTAAATTTAAATTTCTTAAATTTAAAACTATTTTGTCTGTATTCACAGGTGTGAATCAGACGCGTTGTAAACCATTTAAAAGAGGCTCATTAAGCTCTTTATGATCTTGTAAAATATTTAGCAGCTAAAACTTTAAGTAAATATCTAATGCGATGTTTAAATTTAAAATTTTTCCTTAAATTTAAAAGTGATTTGTCCATATTCACAGGTGTAAATCTGACGCGTTGTAAATCATTTAGAAGAGGCTCTTTAAGCTCGTTGCAATCTTTGTAATATTTAAAATTTAAACTTTAGATACTAATTTTGTTTGATCTTAATTTACTATGGTGAATTAGAAGCTTGTATATCATAAAGGAAGTTTTCTTTAAATAATAGTAACAATTTTGTTTATTTCATTGGTCTCTTCTAGTCAAGTTCATTTAATACAATTATTTACCTTGTAATTTTTGTAACGTACTGCGCATGAAATATAATACCATGATTTATTTGTTTTCCAACACACTTCATTTTGACTTGTAAGGCCATGCAACTTGTTTTAATACTGTTTGTTACTTTGAATAAATAATTCAAATATTTCTTAGATTTGCAAATGTTTCACCTTTTTTTATAATTATTTCCTTAAGTCTCACCGTCCTCCTTTTTAGTCTATTGTGGCCGTAACTAAATACAGTGAGAGTGGGGTGGTACATGTGCATCAACAATAGACTTAACATAAAAGGCTTCATATCTTGGCAACGATTAGGCCTACTCCTACGCAAAATATACAAAAGACAATTTTTGTAGAAAATTACATTCTCTCTAACATTTGTACTATACTTTTGCCGTATGAGCAGTCATTTTCGAAGAAAAGGTGAAAAACTGATTGTTCACATTATTAAGGAGTACTGCCTCCCCAGGGGTTACTGAGGGGCACCGTCCCTAAAATCATTCACGGGAGACAAATCATCAACTGTACCAAGTGGCTTACTTTTATCATAGAGAGCAAAGTCCATACCTTTAACCCACGTACCAATCCAATATATGGGAGGTAGTGTTGACGTCGTCATTATTCTCAATCATTTTAACTGCTGGTCCGTGTGGCAAATCATTGCTTCATTCAGGTTTGCATCTTTGGCTTTTGAAAAAAATCATTGTAGGTATAATTTGGCCCAGAGAGTTAGAGCAGGCAACAATGGTCAAGTTCTCGCCGTGTTCAGGGCCAACGAGATGCACCCTTTTGAGCCTTCTAGAGATAGAACTAAATTGTTGTTTTTTAAGGAAAGGTACAGCCTTTTTAATCATTTTTGAGAGTCAAGTCGGGTTTATGCATGACACCTGGTTCTAATATAAATTTAAGTGGTTTATTAAAAAGCTATCTACAATGAATCTCTTCAGCTTAGCAGTTCTAGCCAGATTCTTGGATTTCTTTGGTACTTCAGGATTAATTTTTATAAATTATCGAAGCCACTTTTCCCCTGCTCTTTTTTAAATGAATTTTAATTTAAATTAAAAGGGTTTCTTATACTTTTCATTTCAAAATAACAGTAAACACTACTCCTGACTACCTTTGCAGTGACAGGCATTCCGATGTTCTGTAAGTGAACCATTCTAGCACACAGCTCATCTTATTGTTTTAGAGATAAAATTGGATTTCTCTGTTTATTTTCAATACTGCCACTATTGATGGGGTTAGGTGGAGTCCTTCATAGAGTGTTAAAATTATAAGGAGCTTCTCTTACACAACTATATGTAGCGATGAATGGCAACGCCTCTCAATGCAATTCATTGAGTTTGGTTTGACAGGGAGGTCGGGGCTCAAAGCCGCGTAAGCTCGGGTACATTTCCCATTTCCCACTCATCCTTACCACATTAGCGTGGTTAATAGGTTATAGGACGTCATGAAAAATAAATGGAATCAAATTAAGAAAATATATTAACGACTTAATGATGGGGTAGGTATGAGATGAAAGTTAAGAAGAAGCGCATACATATAATAATGGAGAAATGTTGGGAAACACACTGTAATAATCCCAGGGGTAAAATCACCCCAGAAGATTTCACCCAGGTCTAGAACCTGGACCTCCCCTATCAACAATAACCAAGTACAGTACACAGTGATTCTAAAAACTTATCCCACTCGAAAACACGAGTAGGAAGATATTTGGTTGCTCGCAAGTAAAATATACACAATATAAATCAAGTTATACCTACCCAGCCTGGATCACCTTAAGAATCCTACATTTTTCCACGTATTTATATTATTATTATTATTATTATTCAGCATTCTAAAAACAAACCACCTGAATTTAATCTGAAAGTGCTTTAAAGAAGCTTTCTTGATGTAGGTCTATATAATAATTATTTTTTACATGTGATGAACTCGATATAATCCTTGTAAATCTTCTAACATGAATTTATTAATTGTCCTTTAGCAACTCCACTCTTAACACAACTGCGACAGCCAACAGGCGGGAATTTATCTCGCCTACTTTTTCTTACATTCACAGCACTAGGTAATGAGCTGGTATCAGACGTCTATGCTGCATGCTTACGGCTCACTTAACTTTTTACGTCTAAATTCAAGTAGTGGGCCACCTGGGGAGCCCAGCTACTTTTGGCGACTGTACCATATATATATATATATATATATAT